>MU764739.1:68472-106661 GCA_026770625.1 Nicotiana glauca | reverse complement strand
GGGGGGGTGGAAGCGATAATGTATTTTTGCTTAAAAATCATTAATGATATAGTCCAATGCGTTGGTAGTATTTAATTTGTCGTTTATATGTTTTTCGTGGTGATGATTTTCTTGTTCATGGCAATGAATCATACAGGAAGATCTAATTAAGTTTCTTTGGAAGTTGGTTCTGTAGTTGGAACTACATGAGTAGTAGTTTTTATGATAAAATGTTTAGAAGAATTCAAAAATCACTGTTTAATAGCCTGATACAAATGCGATTTAGGTTGTATGACTTTTCTCACAAAAGATCAATAAATATAATAATTTAGGATGTGTAAAAATAATACATGAAATCTTTGTAGGGTTATTTTTCTGCTTTCAAGTTATAAGTGAGCATAGGAGATCTGTCCAGCCATATCTTACTTTCATAAGATAATTAGGGGTTTCATAAAAATCCGAAAAATCAAATCAAACTGAAAACCGAATCAAATTGACAAAAAAATCAATATTTTTTTTTTGTTTGGTTTGATTTTGATTTTATTCAAAAAATAAAAGAAAAAATCGAACCAAACCGACTATAGAAGTAGGTATCTAAAATTTATTATTACACACACACATATATACATATACATATATATGTGACGGCCCGGCCAATCGTCTCATGAGTTACCGCTCTGTTTTCCCCATTTATGCTTTTTATTGCTTTGTTTATCGGTATTATGTGTTATCGAGTTGGTTAGCTCGGGTTCAGAAAGGTTTTGGTAAGGTTTGAGATACTTAGTCTCTTTTGAGTGAGTTTAAGTTGAAAAAGTCAACCGGATGTTGACTTATGTGAAATAGGGCTCGGATGTGAACTTCGATGGTTCGGACAACTTCGGGAGATGATTTGGGACTTAGGAGCATGGTTGAAATGAGTTTTGGAGGTCCGGAGTAGATTTAGGCTTGAATTGGCGAAGTTGGAATTTTGGCGCTTCCGGTTGATAGGTGAGATTTTGATATAGGGGTCGGAATGGAATTTGGGAGTTGTAGTAGTTTCCGTTATGTCATTTGGGATGTATGTGCAAAATTTCAGGTCATTCGGATGTGGTTTGGTAGACTTTTTTTAATCAAAAGCACAATTCGAAAGATTTTGGAATCTTAGGCTTGATTTCAATGTGATTTGGTTGATTCGATATTGTTTGAGGTGTTTTGAAGATTAGTACAAGTTTAACTAGTGGTATATTATGTGTTTGTGCTTTTGGGTGAGGTCCTTGGGGCCTCAGGGTGATTTCCAATGCTTGACGGAAGATTTCAATTGAGTTTGTGCAGCTGAAGCTTAGGATTGCTGTCATAACCGCATCTGCAGTTGGGAGGCCGCAGGTGAGACCCCCCGCATATACGAAAGAGAATTGCAGATGCGGCAAAGAGGGAGATCAGGCAGAGCTGCAGAAGCAGACTTATGAACGTATCTACGATGGCGTAGGTGCGGGAGAGTGACCGCGGGTGCGATCCTGAGAATTTAAGTTGTTTTCGCAGGTGCGTACCTGGGACTGCAGGTGCTGGTTCGCAGGTGTGACCATTTTACCGCAGGTGCGATTTTGCTGGGCCAAAAAGTATATAAACTCCCCTTTGTGATTTTTGAGTTGTTCTTCACCATTTTTATTCGGGTTTGAGCTTGGGTGAGCCATTTTGAAGAGGGATTCAAGTGATAACATTTGGAGGTAAGATTTTTGAACCTAATAATCGATCCTATCACATTATTTCACTAATTTGACTTGAAATTGGTGGAAATTAAGGGTTAAAATTTGGGAATTAGGGCTTGGTATTAGAGACCTTCACTTGAGGATTTGAGGGGTCATTTTTGGTCGGATTTTGGGACTTATGATATGAATGAACTCATGGGGAGATAAAGAATCTGTTGATGTAAATTTTATCTAATTCCGAGATGTGGTCCCGGGGGTTAGGTTTGGTTAATTTCGGGATTTGCATGGTATTTTGATTACTTTTGAGTGGCCTTTGTTCTCTTATCATATTTTGATGATTATGCACTGATTTTTGGCTAGATTTGGAGCTTCCGGGGGCCGATTCTAGAGGCAAAGATATTGCGGGCTAGAGTTTGGACCGGATAGAGGTGAGTAATGATTGTAAATGTTGTCATGAGGGAATGAAAACCCGGACTTCACATTGTTGTGCTATTATGAGGTGTCGTTAGATGATGAGCGTGGGGTTGTGCACCATTGGGGACTATGACTTAGTTCGTCCCGAATGACTATTTTACTACGTATTTGATTGAAAATTGTTTGCTATCATCATGTCCTGGGCTGAATGCCATATTTGGACCTCGTGCCAACTATTTTGGACACCTTAGGGGATTTTTATTGCTATTCCTCACTGTTTTGACTTTATACTTGTACTCAGTCATACTACAATCTACTGTTTTCATAAATCAGCTATGTTTACTCTGTTTTGACATCTTAAATGATATTTTGAGCTGAGCATCCTATTTTACTGTGCCCGAGTAGCTTTTAGAGGTTTCTGACTGAGTAAGGCCGAGGGCCTGTGTTGTGAGGTTATTGAGCTGATTCATGATTATGAGGCCGAGGGCCTGAGTTGTACGCCATGAAGTGTCTTGATAGGAGGCCGAGAGCCTATTTTATCTCTCAGCTGCTTTTACTTTTATTACTCACTGAGTTGGAGTAGTCACTTTACTCTTTGTACCCTGTGTGCAGATTTTGGAGCTTCGGGTCCCGTCAGTGAATCCCAACAGGCTTTTCGGAGTCCACTAGGTAGCTGATCAGCGTTCGCAGCCCAGTGTTTCTCCCTCCTATTTTACTTCCCTTGTTTTAGCTCTATAATAGACCGTATAAACTCTTTCATACTCTTAAACTTATGTTAGATACGCATTACTGGTGACACCACGATGTTGGGTTGTGTTGGTTTCCATAAATTGTACTATTTCACTTTTATTTTGGGATTATTAGCATGTTAATGACTTAAATTGTGTTTTGTTAAAATGAATTGGGAATTGTGTCGGCTGGCCTTGTTTCACGATAGGTGCCATCACGATCGATTCCGGATTTAGGGTCGTGACAAATATATATACACACAAAATTTCTAAAATTCTATGGTACATGTTAATCGTTTTCACTTTTAGTCTAGTTCTTTGCTATTATAATAATCTAGTTCTTTGCCTTTACATTATAGTTTAATTGGTAGTTTTCCTTTGCTAAATACAAAAATTTATTTATCACTATTTGATTCAATTATTACAAATATATCTTGGTAAATGATAGATTTCTCAAAGAGCAGTTGGTTTGATTGTGTTACGTTGAAAATATAGTCGCTAGAGTATGTGTTTGATAGTGTACGTTTCATATTTTAAAAACCGACAAATAATTGAAAAATTAAAAAAATCCGACATAAACAGAATCGATAAAAACCTGACTTAATTAGTTTGGTTTGGTTCCAATATTTGAAAACTCAACTTACTTGATTTGTTTTGTTTTTGGGGGCAAACCCGTTCCACACCAAACCATGAACACCCCTAAATTGACAATTATGTTTCTTACTGCAATAGATTAGTTTTTGGTTTTATTGTCTTTTCGCAACTAAAATTAAAATTTATTAGATAATTTATTTATATCTATATCGAATCTATCTTTCTATCTATCTTTCTATATATCTGTACTATATTAAAAGCACGAAGGCCCTTAGCTGTAATGATCTGGCCGGTCGTTTTGAGTATTACAGCCCGTTTCCACCATTTACTGCTTATTCTCTATTCAATTATAATTATATGACTTGTCGGGGGAGGTTTCAAAATGAATTGGAATACTTAGTTCAAAGATTTAAAAACTTAAGTTGAAATAATTGACCCGATGATGAAATATGTGTAAACGACCTCGAAATAGAAATTTGATGGTTACAATAGCTTTATCACTAGTGATTCCGAACTTAGGAGTGTGTTCGGATATTTATTTTGAGGTCCATAGTTAGATTTGGCTTGAAATGGCAAAAATAAGAACTTGAAAGTTTGGTTGTTTGACCGGTAGTTGACTTTTTGATATCGGGGTCGAAATTCAATTCTGAAAATTGAAATAGCTTCACTATGTCATTTATGACTTGTGTAAAAAATTTGAGGTCAACCGAAATTTATTTGATAGGTTTCGGCATCGAATGTAGTAGTTGGAATTTCTTATTTTCATTAAGCTTGAATTGGAGTATAATTTGTGTTTCTAGCGTCGTTTGATGTGATTTGAGACCTCGATTAAGTTCGTATGATATTTTGGGACTTACTGATATTTTTGGTTAAGGTCCCGAGTGTCACGACCCAAAATCTAACCATCGTCGTGATGACGCCTATCGTGTTACAAGGCAAGCCTACATCCCAAAAAATTACTACTAAACCGATTATACGAATATAATAAAATATTTCACATTTAAATTTTTCATAAACTAAAATAACTCTAAATATAATATAAAAAAATACGGAGACGAGCCCCATACATCACGGTGTCACTAAGTCATTAGCATCTAAAACTTTAAACTAAGATATATAAACTGTCAAACTGTCCAAAAGAAGAAATGACAAGAGGAGTAAAAGGTCCTGCAGACGCTGGCAGCTACCTTGAAATCTCCACAGATAGCCGAACTGAAATCAACGATCGCCACGGTCTAACTCACTTGGATCTGCACATAAAGTGTAGGGTGTAGTATGAGTACAACTACCTCAGTAGTAACAGAAATAACTAAGGAACTAAGCAATAGTGATGAGATAAGTAAAACAATCTGATTATTTGTTTTCATAATTTTACAAAAATAAACATGAAAATAGATAAATTCCATAACTCAGTAAATACAACAAAGAAATTTAATAGATAAATGCAGCAACATCAAAAGTAAATGCAACTTCACAGCTATGTTACTCCATCACTTAGTACTTGCACTCAGCACTCAACACTCAAACTCAACACTCAATACTCAATACTCTGCGCTCACTGGGGGGGGGGGATGTACAGACTTCAGAAGGGCTCCCAAAGCCCAAGCACTAAGCACGGACAACTCACATGCTACCATATTAATACCTGGATTCGCACGGTTAACTCACATGCTACGCGGACAACTCACGCGCTATGGTATAAATACCTGGACCCGCATGGTCAACTCACATGCTATGCGCACAACCCACGTACTATGGTATTAATATCCTCACAACCAGGCCATCATATCAATACATGGACCTGCACGGTCAACTCACGTGCTACACGGACAATTCACGCTCTATAGTATCAATATCCTCACAATCAGGCCATCAGTCTTACTCAATCATGTACCTCACTAGCCTCACCATCATCAACAAATAAGGGAATACAGCCCATATCAAGTATCACGACATATTAGCAAATAATAGAGACTGAGGTAAATATGTACACTAATTTCTATGACTGAGTACAACTAATGTGAGGATGAATAAAGCCTAAGCATGATCTCTAACATGAAGGCAAACAAGTTCAACAACAAGTAAATACATAACCATAGATAATAGCTATTCGGCCTCGGAACCTCACAGGACGGACCAAGTCTCAATCCCTACAGGTATACACCCACACGTTCGTCACCTAACGTGAGTATCACCTCCAAAACAATCAGATGATATCAAATTCTCCGGGTTTATACCCTCAAAGCCAGAGTTAAAATTGTTACTTACCTCAACATCATAAAATCTTACTCTGGGATGCTCTCGTCTATGGACTCGGTCTCCAAAATCTCTGAATCTAACACTAATCAGATTAAAACCATCACCATGTGCTAAATAATTGAATTCCACAATAAATAATACAAAATATGCCAAATATCATAAATCAGCCAAAATTCGGCCCATGGGTCCACGTCTCGAAATCAGTAAAAAAAGGAAGAACAATAATCTTCGTCCTCTCCCGAGTCTAACCATGTAAAATTCCTCAAAATCAGACTTCGTTCGGTCCCTCAAATCCTCACTTAAAACTTTCCAAAACTCAAACCTAACTCCCTTAATTTCACTTTGAAATTATCAATCAAATCCCAGAAACGAAGATGGATTCATGAAATATAATCAAAATCGAGTAGAGAACACTTACCCCAATCCATATGGTGAAAATAATCTCCCAAATCGCCCAAATCCAAGCTCCCCAACTCAAAATATGACCGAATGAACAAACCCTTATTTATTGTATTTTTCTGCCAGCTATGATGCCTTGTTTCTCATGCCAAATTCTCCCAAAACGCGTAATTTACATATCTTATTCCTTGTGAAATTCTAGTCAAGTTAGGCTTTTGAATCACTCAATTTGACCTTATAATGAATGAGATATGCAGGTTATAATATTTTTAAATAGTGCAGATTTTTAAATACGCCGCTAGTGGTAATTTCGTAATTATTCTGAAAAACCTAGCAACCTAATTCTTAGTAAAATAACCCTAAAATTCTCATACGATGTCTAAATTCGATCATTGTTTTTGTTATAGGTCCATAATTACGAAACGGATCTAATGCTTCAATCAAAAAAAAGAAATCGGAGCTCATTTGTTCAATATGATATCATTTATGCTTGAAGAAACAACATCGAAACATAAGAAAAACGAGCGCAACACAACCCAAACCTATCCAAAACTAACTCGAGGCCCTCGAGATCTCAACCAATAATTCCAACAAGTCTTTTATCGCTACCCGAACTTAGTCGAACCTCCGGAACACCGAAAACAATACCAAAATACCAAAACAACCTCGAATTCAAGCCTAAGAATTTCTAAACTTCCAACTTTTGCCAATTCAACCTAATTCTACTACGGACCTCCAAATTATATTCTGGACACACTCTTAAGTCTAAAATCACCCAACGAAGCTAATCGAATCATAAAAATCCAAATCCAAATTCGTTTACTCATAAGTCAACTTTCGGTTGACTTTTCAAACTTAGCTTTCTAACTAAGAGACTAAGTGTTCATTTTACTCCAAAACTACTCCGAACCCAAACCTACCAGCTCGATACAACTCAACACGCTGAACAACATATAAATATTCATAGATGGGGGGGGGGAATGGGCTATAACCCTAAGAACGAACGACCAGGTCGTTACCTCCTCCCCCTCTTAAACAAATGTTCGTCCTCGAGCGTGCCCAGAGTTGTTCCAAAAGCTATCAGATCGTTGTATCGTATGAACTCATCTCGCGGTCACATCATACTCATCACACAGCCATCCAGTCACCATTTCCACTAATAGGGACATTACTGGACGTATAAGTCCACAAGCACGTGCTCACACGATCAACACCTCAGTGCCCAATCTACAGTCAATACCCAGCCTCAAGTCCTCCAGACTGGCCCAACATCAATACACAGAAATCACATCTCGCACCTCATCTAGGGAATCATAATACGTCGATACACAATTGATACCGATCACTCATCTGTGCATACGAATGCATGGAAGGAATTCAAAGAGTTACACATCAAGCTGAATCAATACTGCACGATAAGAATACAAGAAAGTGAAGTTTTCCTAAAGGTTCTGTAGCCTCTCGAAGATAAGTACAGACGTCTCAAGATCAATTCGCAAGACTCTACTAAAATCGCTCATGACTCATGAAACCAATGTAACCTAGGCTCTGATACTAACTCATCACGACCCAAAATCTAACCATGGTTGTGATGGCGCCTATCGTGTTACAAGGCAAGCCTACTTCCCAAAATATTACTACTAAACCAATTATACGAAATTAAGAAAACATTTCAACATTTGATTTTTTATAAACTATATCAACTCTAAATATAATATAGAAAAATATGGAAACGAGCTCGAAACATCGTGGTGTCACTAAGTCATGAGCATCCAAAACTATAAACTAATATATGCAAACTGTCTAACTGTCCAAAAGAAGAAATGACAAGAGGAGTAACAAGGTCCTGCGGACGCTGGCAGCTACCTTGAAATCTCCACAGATAGCTGGTTTGAAATCAACGATCGCCACGGTCTAGCTCACCTGGACCTGCACATAAAGTGCATGGTATAGTATAAGTACAACCACCTCAGTAGTAACAGAAATAACTAAGGAACTAAGCAGTAGTGATGAGCTAAGTAAAACAGTCCAGTTATTTATTTTTACAATTCAAAAAAAAACATGAATAAACAGGTAAATTCCATAACTCAGTAAATACCACAAAGAAATTTCACAGATAAATGCAGCAATAGCAAAAGTAAATGCAACTTCACAGCAATGTCACACCATCACTCAATACTCGCACTCTACAATCAACACTCAACACTCAATACACTTAATACTTTGCGCTCATTGGGGGTTTGTACAGACTGGAGGGGCTCCCAAAGCCCAAACTCTAAGCACGGACAGCTCACGTGCTACCATATCAATACCTAGATCAGCACGGTCAACTCAGGTGTTACACAGATAACTCACGCGCTATGGTATAAACACCTGGACACGCACGATCAACTCTCGTGCTACACGGATAACTCACGCGCTATGGTATTAATATCCTCACAACCAGGCCATCATATCAATACCTGGATCCACACGGTCAACTCGCATGCTACGTGAACAACTCACGCGCTATGGTATCAATATTCTCACAACCAGGCCATCAATCTTACTCAATGATGTACCTCACTAGCCTCACCATCCTCACCATCATCAACAAATAAGGGGACATAGCCCACATCAAGTATCATATTATATTAGCAAATAGTAGAGACTGAGGTAAACATGTACAATAATTTCTATGACTGAGTCTAAATAATGTGAGGATGAATAAAGCCTAAGCATGATCTCTAACATGAAGGCAATAAAGTTCAACAACAAGTAAACACATAACCACAGATAATAGTTATTAGGCCTCGCAGCCTCACAGGACGGACCAAGTCTCAATCCCTCGAGGTATACACCCACATTCCCGTCACTTAGCATGGGTATAACCTCCAAACAATCACATGATATCAAGTTCTCCGGGTTTATACCCTCCAATCCAGAGTTAAAACTGTTACTTACCTCAACCGCATAACATCCTACTTCAAGATGCCCTTATCTCTGAACTCGATCTCCAAAAGCTCTGAATCTAACCATAATCAGATTAATACCATCACATGTTCTAAAGAATCGAATTCCACAATAAAAACTATAAAATATGCCAAAAATCCAAGATCGGCCAAAATTCGGTCCCTGGGCCCATGTCTCGGAATCAGTCAAAAATGGAAAATTAATAATCATCGTCCTCTCCCGAGTCTAACCATATAAAATTTGTCAAAATCAGACTTCGTTCGGTCCCTCAAATCCTCGCTTAAAACTCTCCAAAACTCAAACTCTAACTTCCTCAATTTCACTTTGAAATCATTTATCAGATCCCAAAAACGAAGATGGATTTCTGAAATAATAACCAAAACCGAGTAGAGAACACTTACCCCAATCCATATAGTGAAAATCATCTCCAAAATCGCCCAAATCCGAGTTCCCCAACTCAAAATATGATCGAATGAACAAACCCTTATTTTATTATATTTTTCTACCATCTATTCTACCTTGTTTCTCATGCCAATTGATACCAAAACGCGTATTTTACATATCCAATGCATTCCTTGTGAAATTCTAGTCAAGTTAGGATTTTGAATCACTCAATTTGACCTTTTAATGAATGAGATATGTAGGTTTTAATATTTTTAAATAGTGCAGATTTTTAAATACGCCGCTAGTGGCAATTTCGTAATTAATCTAAAAAATCTAGCAACCTAATTCTTAGTGAAATAACACTAAAATCCTCATACGATGTCTAAATTCAATCATTGTTTTTGTTATGGGTCCATAATTACGAAACGGATCTAATGCTTCAATCAAAAAAAGAAATTGGAGCTCATTTGTTCAATATGATATCATTTATACTTGAAGAAACGACATCGAAACATAAGAAAAACGAGCGCAGCACAATCCAAACCTATCCAAAACTAACTGGAGGCCCTCGAGATCTCAACCAATAATTCCAACAAGTCTTTTATCACTACCCGAACTTAGTCGAACCTCCGGAACACCGAAAACAATACCAAAATACCAAAACAACCTCGAATTCAAGCCTAAGAACTTCTAAACTCCCAACTTTTGCCAATTCAAGCCTAATTCTACTAAGGACCTCCAAATTATATTCTCGACACACTCCTAAGTCTAAAACCACCCAATTAAGCTAATCGAATCATAAAAATCCAAATCCAAATTCGTTACTCATAAGTCAACTTTCGGTTGACTTTTCAAACTTAGCTTTCTAACTAAGAGACTTTCATTTCACTCCAAAACTACTCCGAACCCAAACCTACCAGCTCGATACAACTCAACACACTGAATAACATATAAATATTCATAGATGGGGGGGAATGGGCTATAACCCTCAGAACGAACGACCAGGTCGTTACATCCACCCTCTCTTAAACAAATGTTCGTCCTCGAACGTGCCCAGAGTTGTTCCAAAAGCCATCAAATCATTGTATCATAGGAACTCATCTCGCGATTACATCATACTCATCACACAGCCATCCAGTCACCATTTCCACTAATAGGGACATTACTGGACGTATAAGTCCACAAGCACGTGCTCACACAATCAACACCTCAGTGCCCAATCTACAGTCAAAACCCAGCCTCAAGTCCTCCAGAATGGCCCAATATCAATACAGAGAAATCACATCTCGCACCTCATCTAGGGAATCATAATACGTCAATGCACAATTGATACCGATCACTCATGTGTGCATACGAATGCATGGAAAGAATTCAAAGAGTTACACATCAAGCTGAATCAATACCGCACGATAAGAATTCAAGAAAGTGAAGTTTTCCTAAAGGTTTTGTAGCCTCTCGAAGATAAGTACCGACGTCTCAGGATCAATCCGCAAGACTCTACTAAAACCGCTCATGACTCATGAGACCAATGTAACCTAGGCTCTGATACCAACTCGTCACGACCGAAAATCTAACCATGGTTGTGAAGGCGCCTATCGTGTTACAAGGCAAGCCTACTTCCCAAAATATAACTACTAAACCAATTATACGAAATTAATAAAACATTTCAACATTTAATTTTTTTTATAAACTAAATCAACCCTAAATATAATATAGAAAAATATGGAAACGAGCCCGAAATATCGCGGTTTCACTAAGTGATGAGCATCTAAAACTATAAACTAAGATATGTAAATTGTCTAACTGTCGAAAAGAAGAAATGACAAGAGGAGTAACAAGGTCCTGCGGACGCTGGAAGCTACCTTGAAATCTCCACAGATAGCTGGCTTGAAATCAACGATCGCCACGGTCTAACTCACCTGGACCTGCACATAAAGTGCATGGTGTAGTATAAGTACAACCACCTCAGTAGTAACAGAAATAACTAAGGAACTAAGTAGTAGTGACGAGCTAAGTAAAACAGTCCAATTATTTATTTTTACAATTTAAAAAAACATGAATAAACAAGTAAATTCCATAACTCAGTAAATACCACAAAGAAATTTAACAGATAAATGCAGCAATAGCAAAAGTAAATGCAACTTCACAACAATGTCACTCCATCACTCAACACTCGCACTCAGCACTCAACACTCAACACTCAACACTCAATACACTTAATACTTTGCGCTCACTAGGGGTTTGTACAGACTCCGAAGGGGCTCCCAAAGCCCAAGCTCTAAGCACGAACAACTCACGTGCTACCATATCAATACCTAGACCCACACGGTCAACTCAGGTGTTACGCAGATACCTCACGCACTATGGTATAAATACTTGGACCTGCACGATCAACTCTCGTGCTATATGGATAACTCACGTGCTATGGTATTAATATCCTCACAACCAGGCCATCATATCAATACCTGGTTCCACACGGTCAACTCACGTGCTACGCGGACAACTCAGGCACTATGGTATCAATATTCTCACAACCAGGCCGTCAATCTTACTCAATCATGTACCTCACTAGCCTCACCATCATCAAAATATTAGGGGACATAGCCCACATCAAGTATCACAATATATTAGCAAATAGTAGAGATTGAGGTAAACATGTACAATAATTTCTATGACTGAATATAAATAATGTGAGGATGAATAAAGCCTAAGCATGATCTCTAACATGAAGGCAATAAAGTTCAACAACAAGTAAACACATAACCACAGATAATAGTTATTAGGCCTCGCAGCCTCACAGGACGGACCAAGTCTCAATCCCTCGAGGTATACACCCACACTCTCGTCACCTAGCATGGGTATCACCTCCAAACAATCATATGATATCAAATTCTCCGGGTTTATACCCTCCAAGCCAGAGTTAAAACGGTTACTTACCTCAACCGCATAACATCCTACTTCAGGATGCCCTTATCTCTGGATTCGATCTCCAAAAAGCTCTGAATCTAACCATATTCAGATTAATACCATCACCATGTTCTAAAGAATCGAATTCCACAATAAAAGCTATAAAATATGCCAAAAATCCAAGATCGGCCAAAATTCGATCCCTGGGCCCACATCTCGGAATTAGTCAAAAATGGAAAATTAATAATCATCGTCCTCTCTCGAGTCTAACCATATAAATTTTGTCAAAATCGGACTTCGTTTGGTCCCTCAGATCCTCGCTTAAAACTCTCCAAAACTCAAACCCTAACTTCCTCAATTTCACTTTGAAATCATTAATAAAATCCCAAAAACGAAAATGGATTCATGAAATATAATCAAAATCGAGTAGAGAACACTTACCCCAATCCATATGGTGAAAATCATCTCCAAAATCGCCCAAATCTGAGCTCCCCAACTCAAAATATGATTGAATGAACAAACCCTTATTTTATTATATTTTTCTGCTATCTATTCTGCCTTGTTTCTCATTCCAATTGATACCAAAACGGGTATTTTACATATCCAATGGATTCCTTGTGAAATTCTAGTCAAGTTAGGCTTTTGAATCACTCAATTTGACCTTATAATGAATGAGATATGTAGGTTTTAATATTTTTAAATAGTGCAGATTTTTAAATACGCCGCTAGTGGCAATTTCGTAATTAATCTGAAAAATCTAGCAACCTAATTCTTAGTAAAATAACCCTAAAATCCTCATATGATGTCTAATCGATCATTGTTTTTGTTATGGGTCCCTAATTACAAAACGGATCTAATGTTTCAATCAAAAAAAGAAATCGGAGCTCATTTGTTCAATATGATATCATTTATGCTTGAACAAACGACATCGAAACATAAGAAAAATGAGTGCAACACAACCCAAACCTATCCAAAACTAACTCGAGGCCCTCGAGATCTCAACCAATAATTCCAACAAGTCATTTATCGTTACCCGAACTTAGTCTAACCTCCGAAACACCTAAAACAACACCAAATCAACCTCGAATTCAAGCCTAAGAACTTCTAAACTTCCAACTTTTGCCAATTCAAGCCTAATTCTACTTCTGACCTCCAAATTATATTCTGGATACACTCCTAAGTCTAAAATTACCCAACTAAGCTAATCAAATCTAAAAATCCAAATCCAAATTCGCTTACTTATAAGTCAACTTCTGGTGGACTTTTCAAACTTAGCTTTCTAACTAAGAGACTAAGTGTTTATTTCATTCCAAAACTACTTCGAACCCAAACCTACCTACTCGATACAGCTCAACACATTGAATAACACATAAATAAGCATAGATGGGGGAAATGGGGATATAACTCTCAGAATGAACGACCGGGTCGTTACACTGAGAGCCTCAAGTTGATTTTGGATGGTTAACGGATGAAAGTTTGACTTAGGAAAAATCTAGAAAATTTATAGTTCGGGTGCAATCGCACCTGCGATAAAATTGTCGCAAGTGCATTACCGCAGGTGGGGTTGGCTATGCTCAGAAGAGGAAATGGGTCTTGCCTGGCATCATGGGATGAGGACTTCCACATCTGCGGGCCCGCAGGCGCGAGCCAGACTCCACAGATGCGGAGTGAAGCAAGGCATCCAGCGTCGCAGAAGCGAGTTCGCAGAAGCGGACCTCTTGTCCGCAGAAGTGAAGGAAGCCACAAAATCAAAGGAAATTCTCGTACTTGCGAGATGACAGATGCGGCTAAGCTGGTCGCAGGTGCGAAACCCCCGGATAGAATAAAATCGAAGAGATTGCGGGATTTGTCATTTTTGGAGTTTTCAAGCACGGTTTGGGGAGAATTTTGAGTGATAATTAATGGAAAAACTTAAGGTAAGTCACTTGTGATCATTATTAGTCAATAATATCAAATTATCATTGAGTGTTACAACTATGTTACGTGTTTTTGAGGTAAAAATTGAAAATTTAGACCTAGGGATTTGAAAATAAGATTTGAGGATTTGAAGGTCGAGTTAATGTTAGAACTTGGTAAAAGTGGTATGGATGGACTTGTGGTTGAATGAGAGTTCATTTGTTATAACTTTTGTCACGTTTCGAGATGTGGGCCCCACTTACGATTTTCGAGTTGAATTTCGAATATTTGTTGGAAAATTTAGTATTTTCATATGGAATTAATTCCTATAATTTGGGTTGACTGTATCGAATTAATTGTGACTAGATTCGAGGCGTTTGAAGGCTGAAACGCAAGGCAAAGGGATATTGGAATAAAGAATTGCATAGTTTGCGGTAAGTAACACTTCTAAACTTGGTTCTGGGGTATAAATCCCAAAATTGTGTGTTATATGATTGGTATGGAGGTGACGTGCATGCTAGGTGACGGGCGTGTGAATGTTCACCATAGAAATTGTGTCTTAAATAAATTTTTTGTAGTTGCACTATCACACCTCCTTTTTATACCCGAAAGTGGTATAGGGGAGTTTTTCCAATTAAAGCGACAATAATCGAAATAGGATTATTTATTCATGTGATGACCCAGCTAGTCGTCTCATAAGTGACACTCCATTTCACCATTTCTGGTTCTTTATGCTTTGTTATCCGTGTTTTATTTGATCAAGTTGATCAGTTTGCGTTCGGAGAGGATTTGGTAAGAATGAGACACTTAGTCTCTTTTAAGAAAGTTTAAGTTGGAAAAGTCAACCAGATGTTGACTTATGTGTTAGAGGGCTCGGATGTGAGTTTCGATGGTTCGGTTAGTTTTGTTAGGTAATTTATGACTTAGGAGCGTGATCGGAATTGGTTTAGAGGCCCGGTGTAGAATTAGGCTTGAATTGGCAAAGTTGGTGTTTTGTCGATTTCCAGTTGGTGGGTGAGATTTTGATCCGGAGGTCGGAATGGAATTTTGAGAGTTGCAGCAGCTTCGTTATGTCATTTGGGATGTGTGCAAAATTTCAGGTCATTCGGATGGGTTTGGTTGGGTTTTAAATCGAAAGCGTATTTCGGAAGTTTTTGGAAAACTTAGGCTTGAATTCGATGAGTTTTGGGTAATTTGATGTTGTTTGAGGTGTTTTGATAATTGGAGTAAGTTTGAATAAGGTTTTAGGATGTGTTGGCGCTTTTGGTTGAGGTCCCGAGGGCCTCGGGTGAGTTTCGGGTGGTCAATCAGGCCATTTTTGAAGTTTAAGAGTTGCAAATTTAGTGTTCCGCAGTCGTAGAGAATTTGGCCTTCGCGATCGCGTGGGGTATATCGCGATCCCGTAGAAGGAATTTGGGATTGCCAGAGTTAAGCCTTCACATTCGCGTTAGTGGCCTCACGTCCGCAGAAGGCTGGGATCGTGTGCTTCGCGTTCGCATGATGTTTTTCGCAATCGCATATAAGGAAGGGGGCCCAAAAGGAAGTTGCTCTTCGCGTTCGCATTAGAGGACTCACGTTCGCATTAGATGGCTCACGTTCGTATTAGAGGGCTCACGTTCGTGTAGTTGCGAAAAGCTGAAGCATCGCGGTCGCAGGGTATGTGTGGTGTTCGCGTAGCATATTTTTTGGATCTTGATGAATTGTTCTTCGCGATCGCGAGGCCATGGCCGCGATCGCGATGAAGGAATGGGCAGTGTTGGGTAGAATGTTTTTAAGTCATTTCCGCCGCAATTTTGGGGTATTTTTCCTCCATAGTTGACCATTTTGAGAGCTTTTTGAAGGAGATTAAAGAGGGATTCAAGGAGAATCGATTGGAGGTAAGATTTTTTAACCTAAAACGTGATTCTATTGTGAAATCAACCTAGAAAATCATGGAACTTGAGCTAAAAATGGAAGAACTAGGGCTTGGGATTTTGAATCTTTGATTGGGGATCTGGAGAACCATTTAGGGTCAGATTTGAGAACTTTTGATATGTATGAACTCGTGGGTAGATAAGGAACCCGTTAATGTAAAAACTTTTAAGTTTCGAGAAGTGGGCCCGGGGCTCGAGTTTTGCTAATTTCGGGATTTTTAATATTTTTTGATTGTTTTCGCTTGGGCTTTGTTCCCTTAGCATATTGTGACGTATTTGTTCTGATTTTGGATAGATTCGACTCGCGTGGAGGCCGATTTGAGGGGCAAAGGCATCGCGAGCTAGAGGTTTAGCCGGTTCGAGGTGAGTAATGATTGTAAATGATGTTCTGAGGGTTTGAAACCCCGGATTGCACATCGTAGTGCTATATTGAGATGAGACACGCACTTGATGATGAGCGTGGGGTCGTTTATTATTTGGGATTGTTACTTGGTCCATCCCAATTGATGATTTTACCGCGTATTTGACTGAAACTTATTTGTTATCATCATGATTTGGGTTGATTGCCATATTTGGGCTTCGTGCCAACTATTTGAACCCTACAAGGATTTTTTATCACAATTTCCTCACTGTATTGACTTATTACTTGAACTCAGTCCTGTTGTTTTCCATTGTTTTACAACTCGGCCACTTTTACTCATTTTTAAGACTTAAATGATATTTCTAAATGATGTTTTAGGCTGAGAACTACTGTTTTACTAATGCCCGAGGGGCTTGTGATGATTCTAGGATTGAGTGTGGCCGAGGACCAAATGTGAGGATACACTGAAAGATATGAGGCCGTGGTCCTGAGATACATATATACGCTATAAGGTGGCTTGAGTGATATGAGGCTGAGGGCCTAGATTTGATGCCCCTCCCGGAGTCTGTACACCCCCAGTGAGCGCAGGTACCCATTGTGATCTGAGAGTGAGCCTGAGGGGATGATATTGTTCTGAGAGTGAGCTCGAGGGGCTAGTACTGTTCTGAGTGATTGATACTGTGCCCGAGGGGCGGATTTCTACTTGTTATTTACCTGCCAAATTACTTGTTTTACTTATTAAAAAGGGATTTTACTAAATTTCTTCACTGATCTACTGTTTCAAGTGATTTTACTGCTTTGGTATAGAATGCTTTGTGCTTTTACGTGTTTTCTTACTTTCAGCCATTATTTATAATTATTACTCACTGGGTCAAAGTACTCACATTACTCCCTGCACCGTGTGTGGAGATTCAGGCATAGCAGATCCCGCTCCTAAGTGTTGATCCTCCTAGTCCAGGCGGTGTTTCGAAGACTACGAGGTAGTTGTTGGCATCCGCAACCCCCGTGCCTCCCTTATCTTATCATTTCTATGTTCTTCAAACAATTGTATCAAATATCATATTTAGTAGACTTGTATCAGGATCCTTCGTTGTGGCACCCCGGTTAGGGCTATGTCGGGATGGTTTTCCACTATTGTTATCTTTATTTCCGCGAACTATTGCTATTAAATAATATTTTAAACTGTCTTATATTAATTAACTATTTAAGAAGATGTACTGCGTTGTTCTGGCTGGCCTTGTCTTCGTGAGAGGCATCATCACGACTAGGTTCGAGGTTAGGGTCGTGACAAGTTGGTATCAGAGCCTAGGTTACATAGGTCTCATGAGTCATGAATGGGTTTAGTAGAGTCTCGAAGATTGGTAAGAGACGTCTGTATTTATCCTCGAGAGGCTGTATAACCTTTTAGAAAAAACTTTATATTCTTGAAATTCTTATCGTGCAAACTTGTTGATCCGAGAACTAAACTTTTATTATTCTATTCTCTCACAGATGGTGAGGACGCGAGCTACCGAGCAAGGTGGATGACCATCAATGCCACCCGCTGAGGCCATTAGAGGTCGTGGATGCGGTCGTGGTCATGGCAGAGGCAGAGCAGTAAGGGCAGTACTTGTTGATCCACCAGCTGCCCCAGCTCAGGATCAGGCTCCAACAATACCAGTCAGGCACCAGTTATGCCCATCGTGATCCCGGGTCTACAGGAGGCCTTGGCAGCATTTCTTCGCTCTCTTCCTGAATAAGTATACACCGCAGTCCCGTAGAGAGGAGCTGCATCACCGCAGCCCCATAGAGAGGAGCTACATACACAGTTGGAGTGGTTGAGACAGGGGGATATAACTGTGTCAGAGTATGAGTCGAGGATTTTTAAGTTGGCTCGCCATGCCATCTGGATGGTTCCGACAGATCGTGAGAGGATCAGGAGATTTGTTTCTGGCTTTAATTATCATCTCCATATTCTTATGACCAGAGAGAGAGTGATTGGTTCTATGTTCGAGGAGGTAGTTGATATCACTTGTGATATTGAGACGGTTCGCCGTCAGGAACGAGAGGAGAGGAAGTCCAAGAGGCCTCGAGGATCAGGAAGATATAGTGGTGGTTCTTCGAGGGGCCAGTTCCAGCAGGGTAGAGGCCATTCTTTCAGTCCTGCTCAGTCAACCCGTCCATAGTATCGTGGGGAATCTTCAGGTCATGGTTATCTTGGGTCTCAGCAGGGCCAGCCTTCACTCAGCACCCTCCCAGCTAAGAGTTCATTTTGTGCACTATCAGCTCAGGGTTTATCTATGCCGAGTACATCTGCTAGTCACTCTGGTGCGAGGGGTTCCCTCCAATCCCCTTCTCCAGCACCTGGGAGTTGTTTTGATTGCGGAGAGTTTGGGCATGTGTAGAGGCAGTGTCCTCGTCGTGTGGCCAGTTCGTCCCAGCAGAGGGGTCAACCTTCGACTTCTGCTCCAGTTACTTCACCACCGACCCAGCCAGCTAGGGATGGAGGTCAGGTAGCCAAGGGTCTCCCCAGAGGGGGAGGTCGATCGGGCAGTGGCCAGGCTCATTTCTATGCTATTTCAGGCAGGCCAGATGCTATGGCTTCAGATACTGTCATCACAGGTATTGTTTCAGTCTGCCACAGAGATGCCTCTATACTATTTGATCCCGGTTCCACCTTTTCTTATGTGTCCTCGTATTTTTCTCATTATTTGGGTACGCCTTGAGAGTTTCTTGCTTTACCTGCTCATGTGTCTAGCCTGGTGGGCGATACTATTATTGTAGACCGTGTGTACCGGTCATGTGTGGTGACTATTGGGGGTCTAGAGACCTGAGTGGATCTATTGCTATTAAGCATGGTGGATTTTGATGTCATTTTGGAGATGGATTGGTTATCTCTATGTCGTGATATTCTATACTGTCATGCTAAGACAGTCACTTTGGCTATGCAGGGTGTACCGCGGATCGAGTGGCATGGTGTGACTAATTATGTTCCTAGTGGAGTGATCTTTTTTGAAGGCCCAGCATATGGTTGGGAAGGGTTGCCTGTCATATCTTGCATTTTTTAGGGATGTCGGGGCTGAGGCTCCTAGTATTGGTTCTATCCCAGTTGTGAGGGATTTTCCCGATGGCTTCCATGAAGACCTACCGAGCATGCCACCGGACAGGGATATTGATTTTGGTATTGACCTGGTATTGATCACTTAGCCTATTTCTATTCCGTCATATCGTATGGCACCAGCGGAGTTGAAAGAATTGAAGGAGCAGCTTCAGGAACTCCTAGATAAGGGGTTCATTCGGCCTACTGTGTCACCTTGGGGTGCACCGGTGTTGTTTATAAAGAAGAAGGATGGAACAATGAGAATGTGCATTGATTATAGGCAATTGAACAAGGTAATAATTAAGAACAAGTATTCTTTGCCTCGTATTGATGATCCATTTGACCAGCTTCGGGGAGCGAGGGTGTTCTCCAAGATTGAACTCCGTTTGGGCTATCACCAGTTGAATATTAGGGATTCGGATATTCTTAAGAATGCTTTCAGGACTAGATATGGTCACTATGAGTGTCTTATCATGTCTTTCGAGCTGACAAATGCCCTAGCAGCGTTCATGCATTTGATAAATAGTGTATTTTGGCCTTATTTGGATTCGTTCATTATTATTTTCATTGATGATATTCTGATGTACCCGCGTAGTTAGGAGGAGCACGCGGAGCATTTGCGAGTTGTATTGCAGAGATTAAGGGAGGAGAAGCTTTATGCAAAATTCTCCAATTGTGAGTTTTGGCTTAGTTCAGTGGCTTTCTCGGGGTACGTGGTGTCCAGCGAAGGTATTCAGGTTGATCTGAAGAAGATAGAGGTGGTTCAGAGTTGTCCTAGACCGTCCTCAGCCACAGAGATTCGTAGCTTTCTTGGGTTGACAGGCCATTATCACCAATTTGTTCAGGGATTCTCTTCTATCACATCGCCCTTGACCAAGTTGACTTAGAAGGGTGCTCCATTTGTATAGTCGGGCGACTGTGAGGAGAGCTTTCAGAAGCTCAAGACAGCCTTGAACACGACTCCAGTATTGGTTTTACCATCAGCTTCAGGTTCATATACCGTATATTGTGATGCTTCGAGATTTGGGATTGGTTGTGTATTGATGCAGGAGGGTAGAGTTATTGCTTATGCTTCTCATCAGTTGAAGCCCCAGGAGAAGAACTACCCCGTTCATGATTTGGAGTTGGCTGCCATAGTTCGTGTATTGAAGATTTGGAGGCATTGCTTGTATGGAATATCTTTTGAGGTGTTCACTGATCATCGCAGTGTTCAGTATTTGTTCAAGAAAAATGATCTTAATTTGAGGCAGCGGAGATGGTTGGAGTTGCTCATGGATTATTATATCACCATATTGTATCATTCAGGGAAGGCTAATGTGGTGGCCGATGCTTTGAGCCGAAAGGAAGTGAGTATGGGGAGTTTGGCATATATTCTAGTTGGGGAGAGACCCATTGCAGTTGGTGTTCAGGCCTTGGCCAATCGGTTTGTGAGATTAGATATTTCGGAGCCTAGTCGGGTATTGGCTTGTGTGGTTTCTTGGTCTTCTTTATATAATCGCATCAGAGAGCGCCAATATGATGATCCGCATTTGCTTGTCCATCGAGATAGAGTTCAGTATGATGATACTAGAGATGTGACCATCGGTGATGATAGAGTATTGAGGATACAGGGCCGGTGCCCAATGAAGATGGGCTTCGGGAGTTGATTCTGGAGGAGGCCCATAGCTCGCGATATTCTGTTCACCCGGGTGCTGCAAAGATGTATCAGGATTTGAGGCAGCACTATTGGTGGAGAAGAATTAACAATGATATTGTGGGATTCGTAGCTCGGTGTCTCAATTGTCAGCGGGTAAAATATGAGCATCACAGACCGGCCGACTTGCTTCACCAGATGGTTATTCCTGAGTGGAAGTGGTAAAGGATCACTATGGACATTGTTGTTGGACTTCCATGGACTTTGAAGAAGTTTGATGCTATTTAGGTGATTGTGGATCGGCTGACCAAGTCTGCGCACTTCATTCCTATCTGTACTACTTATTCTTCAGAGCGGTTAGCAGAGATATATATCCGGGAGATTGTTTGACTGCATGGTGTACTAGTTTCTATCATTTCAGATTGGAGTACTCAGTTTACTTCCTAATTTTGGAAGTCTGTTCAGGGAGAGTTGGGTACTCAGGTGGAGTTGAGCACAACTTTTCATCCTCAGACGGACGGGCAGTCCGAGCATACTATTCAGATATTGAAGGACATGTTACGTGCTTGTGTTATTGATTTCGAAGGTTCATGAGATATGTTTCTACCGCTTGTAGAGTTTTCTTATAACAACAGCTACTAGTCGAGTATTCAGATAGCTCCATATGAGGCTTTGTATGGGAGGCGGTGTAGATCTCCAGTGGGTTGGTTCGAGCCCGACAAGGCTAGGCTATTGGGGACAAATTTGGTTCAGGATGCTTTGGAAAAGGTAAAGGTGATTCAGGAGAGGCTTCATACAGCACAGTCGAGGCAAAAGAGTTATGCTGATAGGAAGGTTCGAGATGTGTCATACATGGTTGGCGAGAAGGTTTTGTTGAAGGTTTAACCCATGAAGGGTGTTATGAGATTTGGGAAGAAATGAAAGTCGAGTCCTCGGTTCATTGGGCCTTTTGAGGTGCTTCGGAGGATTGATGAGGTGGCTTATATGCCTGCTTTGCCGCCCAGCTTTTCGAGTGTGCTTCCGGTATTTCATGTTTCTATGCTCCAGAAGTATATTGGGGATCCGTCTCATGTTTTGGACTTCTGCATAGTTCAGCTGGATGATGATTTGACCTTTGATGTGGAGCCAGTCGCTATTTTGGGTCGTTAGGTTTGGAAGTTGAGGTTGAAGGATATAGCTTCTATCAAAGTGCAGTGGAGAGGTCGGCCCGTGGAGGAGGCTACCTGGGAGACCGAGCGGGAGATGCAAAGAAGATATCCTTACCTATTTTAGGCTTCAGGTATGTTTCTTGACTCATTTGAGGACGAACGTTTGTTTAAGATAGGGAGGATGTGATGACCCAGCCAGTCGTCTCATGAGTTACCGCTCTGTTTCTCCCATTTCTACTTCTTTATGCTTCTTTATCCGTATTTTATGTGATCAAGTTGATCCGTTTGCGTTCAGAGAGGATTTGGTAAGAAATGAGAGGCTTAGTCTCTTTTAAGAAGGTTTAAGTTGGAAAGGTCAACCAGATGTTGACTTATGTGTTAGAGGGCTCGAATGTGAGTTCTGATGGTTTGGTAAGCTTCGGGAGGTGATTTATAACTTAGGAGCGTGATCGGAATTGGTTTTGGAGGCCCGTTGTAGAATTAGGCTTGAATTGGCGAAGTTGGTATTTTGGCAATTTTCAGTTGGCGGGTGAGATTTTGATCTGGGGGTTGAATTCCGAGAGTTGCAGTAGCTTTATTATGTCATTTGGGATGTGTGTGCAAAATTTCAGGTCATTCGGATGTGGTTTGGTTGGGTTTTTGATCGAAAGCGTATTTCAGAAGTTTTTTGAAAACTTAGGCTTGAATTCGATGAGTTTTGGGTAATTTGATGGTGTTTGAGGTGTTTTGATGATTCGAGCAAGTTTGAATAAGGTTTTAGGATGTGTTGGCACTTTTGGTTGAGGTCCCGGCGGCCTCGGGTGAGTTTCGGATGTGTTCGCATTAGAGGGATCGCGTTCGCGTAGTTGTGGAAAGCTGAAGCATCGGGGTCGCAGGGTATGTGTCGCATTCGCGTAGCATATTGTTGCTCCCAAACACACACACAAGTATACGTGGTCGACAAGTAATTTAGGATTTTAAGCCCAGAGGGACTTGTGATTTACTATCAACTAAATTAAACCAAACAATTTATCTATTTCAAGCGATTCCTAAAGTATGAATATTTAACTAAAATTAATCTAAAGTAACAAATTAAGAGATTAAAGAAAACAACGACAAACTTAACGACGAATTAAATGCGGGTGAATATTCTAGAGCTATGGGTTAGCTAACAATCCTGTTGAGTTTTCCACCTAAAACGTCTAATTAATTTATCTGGTTTATTGATTGACAAGGTTAATATTGCTCGTAGCCTTCTCCCGAAGTACAACTCGCCTATTCAAGCTAACCTAACGCCAATATTCCTATGGAATTAGGATTAACAAGATGCAATTTATAATTCCCGTATAATAACCAAGCAAGGAGATTAGGTATATTCCTATCCTAACCGCTAATCCGCTCCCCCTAAGAGTTAAGATCTTGCACTACTCAATCTTATATGCAATCTAGAATTCCCTCTCTCGAGTTCAATCCTAGATTCGTAGATAGTATTCAATTGGTGATCAAGCACTCAAATAATTAAGCGCAAGATTGAGTAAATAAACCAATATGATAAAATAATAAGAACAATTCAAGCTTCAAACCACAATGTTCACGTAGCACCCAAAACTCTAGAACTAATGAACTATGAGATTAAAGGAAAATAAGAGAAGAAAAACTAGTTAGAAGCCTCCTCCAAGCGTGGTGTGTGTTCCTCCACGTGAATTCCCCTCCAAAATATGTTGGATCTCTCTAAAGTGGCATCCTCCTCTTCAAAATACCATTTTTTCATGTATATATACCAAATAGGGTTGGGCCCAAACAATTATACCTTCTCCAATGTGAAAAAGGACACTTTTCCCGGGCGACTAGCGCGACTTCGCGCTAACTTCGCGCTAGAGCTCGCGCTAGTTTCCTGACATTCTGCCTCCAGCTTCTAGACTAGCGCGACTTTGCACTAACTTCGTGCTAACTTTGCGCTATAGCTCGCGCATTTTTCACCCTGTTCCATTTCGAATTTGGAAAAACGTAAAACATGAATATTGTAGCCCTTTCAGTTATCTTTCCAACGATAAATCGTGGAGCCAAAATGGAGTTCTGAAAAAAACGTTATATCTATTTTACTAGACACTGCACAATATGCCTGCTCGATTCTTCGTTCGCTCTAACTATCATCCTTTGACCCTCAAATGCGATCCCGGCTTGTATCCTTGGGCTTTTACTCATATTTCAAAGCTCCAAATCACTTTAGTCATTCAATAACATCTACATAGCTTGGAATCACTCCTACAAGGCATAAAACACACCATTAGTGCAAAACACTAGCGATTAAAGCTCAAACTCAATTAAAGTGCAGTAAATTAGAGTGTAATAATCGACTAAAGTAATTATATCCTATCATCACGTATTATTTTGGTCTTGAGGAATTTTCTTCATGATCTCGAGGCTATGGCCGCGATCGCGATGAAGAAACGGATAGTGCTGGGCAAAATGTTTTTAAGTCATTTCATTTGCGATTTTGGGGCATTTTTCCTCCATAGTTGATTATTTTGAGAGCTTTCTGAAGGATATTAAAGAGGGATTCAAGGAGAATCGATAGGATGTAAGATTGTTTAATCTAAAACGTGATTCTATTGTGAAATCAACATAGAAAATCATGGAACTTAAGCATAAAATGAAGAACTAGGGCTTGGGATTTTGAATCTTTGATTGGGGATTTGGAGGACCATTTGGGGTCGGATTTGAGAAATTTTGATATGTATGAACTCGTGGGGAGATAAAGAACCTGTTGATGTGAAAATTTTTTAGTTTCGAGAAGTGGGCCCAGAGCTCGGGTTCTGCTAATTTCGGGATTTTTGATATTATTTGATTGTTTTCGCTTGGGCTTTGTTCCCTTAGCGTATTGTGACATATTCGTTCTGATTTTGGATAGATTCGACGTGTGGAGGCCGATTCGAGGGTCAAAGGCATTGTGAGCTAGAGGTTTAGCCGGTTCGAGGTGAGTAATGATTGTAAATGATATTCGGAGGGTTTAGAACCCAGGATTGCACATCCTAGTGTTGTATTGAGGTGAGACACGCGCTTGATGATAAGCGTGGGGTCGTTTACTATTTTGGATTGTGACTTGGTCCATCCCGATTGATGATTTTATCGCGTATTTGACTTAAACTTATTTGCTATCATCATGATTTGGGCTAATTTCCATATTTGGGCTTCGTGCCGGCTATTTGAACCCTACAGAGATTTTTATCACAATTTCCTCACTGTATTGACTTATTACTTGAACTCAGTCCTATTGTTTTCCATTTTTTTACAGCTCAGCCACTTTTACTCAGTTTTGAGACTTAAATGATATTTCTAAATGATGTTTTCGGCTGAGAATTATTGTTTTACTAATGCCCGAGGGGCTTGTGATGATTTTTGGACTGAGTGCGGCCTAGGTCTAGATGTGAGGATACGCTAAGTGATATGAGGCCGAGGTCCCGAGATATATATATATATGCAACGAGGTGGCTTGAATGATATGAGGCTGAGGGCCTAGATTTGATGCCACGAGATGGCTTGATATTGCACTTAGGACGTAAGGGGCCCATCCCAGAGTCTTTACACCCCTAGTGAGCGCGAGTACCCATTGTGATCTGAGAGTGAGCCTGAGGGGCTGATATTGTTCTGAGAGTAAGCCCGAGAGGCTGGTACTGTTCTGAGTGATCGATACTATGCCCGAGGGGCAGATTTCTACTTGTTATTTACCTGCCAAATTACTGTTTTTCTTGTTAAAAAAGGATTTTACTGTATTTCTTCATTGATATACTATTTCAAGTGATTTTACTGCTTTGGTATAGAATGTTTTGTGCTTTTACGTGTTTTCTTGCTTTCAGCCATTATTTATAATTATTACTCACTGGGTCGGAGTACTCGCATTACTCCCTGCACCGTGTGTGTAGATTCAAGCATAGTAGATCCCGCTCCTGAGTGCTGATCCTTCTAGTCCAGGCAGTGTTTCGGAGATTACGAGGTATTTGTTGGCGTACGCAGTTCCTGTGCCTCCATTATCTTATCATTTCTATGTTCTTCAAACAATTGTATCACACATCATATTTAGTAGACTTGTATCAGGATCCTTAGTTGCTCATGACTTGCGGCACCCTGGTTAGGGCTGTGTCGAGATGGATTTCCACTATTGTTATCTTTATTTCCATGAACTATTGCTATTAAATCATGTTTTAAATTGTCTTATGTTAATTAACTATTTGAGGAGATGTACTGTGTTGGTCTTGCTGGCCTTTTCTTCACGAGAGGCGCCATCACGACTGGGTTCGGAGTTAGGGTCGTGACAATTCAAATTCAGAGTCTCCACTTGGGATAATTTATGGTGTCACAAGTCACCGATTTAAAATCCCGAATCGAGAAAAGTTGACTCTATTTATGGTCCGCGAAACATAGAAATCCGGATAAGAAAATCTGGTAACCCGAGAGAAGGTGTTAGGAATTCTCAGGTTTCGTGGTTTTAGCACGGTCCTTCAACTATTAATAATTGCCCTCGTTATCTGATTTACGACACGTTAACCCTATTGTGCATTTTTTATCCTTTTAAAACCGCTTTTAATTATTTAAGGAATTTGTTTCAACAAGTCGCGGTGTCGCGCACTCGTTTATTTTGTATATGTTGTGAATCATGTCACGGAAACTGTACCCACAATCTACAATACGAGTATTTTATTAATGTTTGAAGTTGTGCTCGGGTCACATGAAATGTGCACACGAATTTGGAAATTACTTATCATAACCATGTCACGAGAACCGTACCCATAGTCACGATAATTCATTATTAATCTAGCCTAAAAGTTTGCCTTTCCACATGTGGTGGGCTTAAACATGCTCCTAATGACCCGAGTAACTAAAAGAGAAATAAAACAAGAAAGTATAATGTTTTTTAAGCCCAAATTCCTTCTTAGTATCAACCAGGCCTCAAACTTGATTTTAATTTATTCCAAAATCAACCTACGGCCTAAATAAATTTTCAAGACCAATCATTAACCTTATTAATTAGTAAGATATGCTTCTAACAAAATTACTGCCTTCTTTAGCCAACTATACATCAGCAAAGAGTTGTACCAAACCAACAAATAATAATGTTAAATAATTGAAACCAACAAATGTTTTTCAAGATAGATTAAATACAAATTCATTCAAATCGAGGCAAGAAAATATCATGAAAACATGAGAAAGATATCGTCATATAAGCAGTTAAATTGAGAGATTAGAGAGGACCTCAATAAAGCAGTGTTCTCTTGAATTTTAAGTTGAATACAGGGACCTTGAACGATGAATATTCATTCCTTGTTATGCAAAACAAAAGCAATGTTCCAAAACAACAATATTTCGACAAACAGTTGACAGGAACCTCAATCCGGCTACAGAACTTTGAACAGTACCTCAATTGCACAAATTCGGATTGGCCTAGAACTCAGTATAACGTCCATTTTGGAATGAAAATCAGAGGATAAAACATCCAAGTTTGAGACGAAATTCAGAAAAAAAAACTGAAAGAAGAAAATAGAATATTTTCTTCTCGTTTTGGATCTGTTTCTGTTCCTCTCTCAATTCTCCACTCTTTCTCATTTATGTGGGTGTGTGTGGCTATGTGTGTCGAGTTCTTGGAGTGAAGGAGATGGAATAGATGTGGTGGGTCTTTCGAGAGAGGGTGACGATAGGGAGGGGCGTTCATAGTCGCTGGAGCTTCAAGACTAGGGTTTTTTCATGGCTGTTGGTTTTTTGTGTTCGTCTGGTCGCTGATGATAGGTGTTAAGTTGGTTGTTTGAAAACGAACATAGCAGGCGGCTGGTTAAGGTTCTCTGAGGGGTGTTAGGGTTAGAAAGAAAGGGAAGGGTTTGGCTGCTAGAGTTGGTTGTTGGTCGCTAGTCTTTTTCCGATAGGTAAACAGCGAAAGAAAGGTTGTGAGTGAGAGAGGGAGATAGGCGATTTGGTGGTGTGTTGAAGGTGACGACTGCGTTCATGTTTTTTTAGTGAACCAGATAATGTTGAGATGAGGGGTCCTCTTTGTTAGGTGTCACAACTGATGGGGAGTTAGGTCTCTCTTGCGTATTATGCTGAAGATGAAAAATGGCTCCTCTTAGATGTGTTCGGATTTTTTTAGGTTGTATCTAGGTCTTCTAGGTTTTGTGTGTTAGGGTGTATAGGAAGAATGGGGAGTGGGTCTTAGGGTTTGGGATTTAAAATTGGGCCAACTCTTTGGACCTTCAATTAAGACCAAATAAAATTAGCCTCAAATTTCATACTCTTTCTTCTAAAATAAGACTAAAAATACTATATCATTTACTAACTAATCCTACTTAAGTAGAAATGACTATTAAAAATAAAACTAACCATTAAAACAAAACTATTTTCTGGTATTTTTATTTTTCTGATAAAATAAAGTAAAGAGTCAAAACTATTTAGAATAACGATACTAAACCTAGTTAAAAATTTACGCTAAAAATGTGTAAAATCTTTGGGAGGGTCAAAAATTATATGTCTACAGTTGCCCCTCTTTGACTTGAAAGGCGAAGAGTTTTCAGACAAAGAACCACGAGACAGGTTTTTTGACCTGACCCTTATTTAGAAAAACCAAAAACTAAAAGAAAGTAGAATGTGACCGAGCCCTGATATCTGAGCTGCCTACATATCCTTGGCTATAAAGGAATCACGTCACGTGTAGTTCAGAAGTAGGAACAGTGATTGAGTATACCGAGGTGAAAAGCCGATTGAGGTGTCGTTCTGTCGAGGTTCCGGTCCACGGTCTTGTTATTACATCAAAATCAAAATCTAAAAGAACTAAACAAACCTATCAACTATGAGTTACAAGATTTGTATCTATAAGTCTTATGAAGCTTGATCTTGAGTCATGAAAAGGTTCTTTAATGTAGACTTTTGATTTGAACCTTGATGCTTTCTAGCTGCAGGAGCTGGTTCATTTTTCAACGGCTTCTTTGGATCAAAACCAGACATGTAGTGCTCGTGACTTCAACCACGTCTTAAGCAGTTCACATCTTTTTTCTGCTCTTACGTTTTGGATTCACTTCTTTTTTCCTTTCTTTTATTCTGGATTGATACTACTTCTATTGGTCATCTCGGACTGTTGACTCGCCTTCTTACCGCAAGCTTCTGCTACTTCTAACTTGAATTGCATTCTAAAATGACATCCCTTGTTCTCCAGGTGGGCGCCTACGACTGACTTGAAACTTGTAATAATTCCGAAATGAATTTCCTTGTTCTCCAGGTGGGTCCATGCAATCAAAACAACAAAACAAGCAAAATTTTCTGCCCCAGTTTGCACTAGGAAGATTAGTGAGTTGTTAGCAAAACTGTAAATAACTTATGCTATTGATGCAATGATGAGAGTAAACTAAAGACTCGACTATGATGTGCGTCTCCTGTGAGTAAAACTAAAAAACTTTGACTAGCAAATGCGTCTGCTAAAAATAAAACCTGAATGACCCAAACTAGGAAGTGTATGTCCTAGGGATGAAATCTCAATTTAGGAAATGCGTCTCCTAAAAGTATATTTTGAAAACCCGGACCAGGAAGTGCATCTCCTAAAAGTGTATCCTGAAAGACCCGGACTAGGAAGTGTGTCTCCTAGGGGTGGAACTTCAATGACTCAAACTAGGAAGTGCGTCTCCTAGGGATGAACTTAAATGAATCAAACTAAGAATTGTGTCTCCTATGAATGAACTTAAATGAACCAAACTAGAAAGTGCATCTCCTAGGGGTAAAATATCAATTTAGGAAGTGCGTCTCCTAAAAGTAAAAAAAACTTGACTAGGAAGTGCGTCTCCTAGGGGTGGAAATTCAATGACACAAACTAGGAAGTGTGTCTCCTAGCACTGAACTTAAATGAATCAAACTAGGAATTGTGTCTCCTATGAATGAACTTAAATGACACAGACTATAAAGTGCACCTCCTAGGGGTAAAATCTCAATTTAGGAAGTGCGTCTCCTAAAATTTATATCCTCAAAAACCCAGATTAGGAAGTATGTCTCCTAGGGGCAAAACTTCAATGACTCAAACTAGGAAGTGTGTCTCCTAAAAATGAACTTGAATGAACCAAAACTAGGAAGTGTGTCTCCTAGGGGTAAAATCTCAATTTATGAAGTGCGTCTCCTAAAACAAAAATATAACCTGAAAGACCCAGACTAGGAAGTGTTGATGCCCCCTTTTTCTTCCTTAAGAGGCGAAATCAGGTTTATGACATTTTTGGGAGGACAACTCTTTTCCCTTTTGGGAATTGGGTTTTTGGAATTGAAGAGTCGCCACCTAATGATTAAAGTGCATTAGGGCACTAAAAAGGGTTTTTGAGTTGGAAAACCAGTGTTTGGGTAAGGGCTAGAAATTATCTCGAGGGGAAGGTGTTAGGCACCCCTCAAGATCCACTAGTATGGTTCCCGGCCATGTTATATTGTGACTTTACATAATCAAGTAGAAAATCAAAGATTCAAATATACAACATTGCAAATAAGCCAAAAAGAGCTTTGAAGGTAAGTAGGAAAGGCAGAGATTTATGAAAAAATTTGAATAGTTTTACAAGAAGAGATGAAAACAAACAAAGGGAGAGATGTCCTAGGTTTATGATTAATATGGATCATTAATGCAATATCAAGTAATTGTGCCTCAAAAGAGGCTACATGAGATATTAGTGCATCGGTCATCATCGCCATATTCTACCCCTCCCACCCTATAGAGGTTATTAAACGCGTGAGTTGGTCACGAATACTTATTGCGTGCTATTACCCGTTCCGTCCTATAAGTCCTGGAGAGTATTTAGGACCATTATTCCTACGTTGTAGGGATTAGGCTGAACCCTTAGGTTTAAAGGTTAAAATGTTAACCGACATACATAACAAATAGGACTGCACATAAGGGAACATACAAGGACAAATAAAGGCTTACATATCCCTCCACAAGTGAACACATAATTAGCACGTCTCAAACACATTCAAGGTCTCCAAGATAGGAGTTTTTTACAAAAAAGGAATAGGTAACAGCAGTTGAGTTAGTGAAAAAAACCGTTAAAGCATGGTTTTAAAAATAAAGTGGTAACAGTAGTTTAACGAGGTGCAGGATAAGTAAAATAGCATGATTCTGGGCAGAAAATAGCAACCCAGTATTTTGAAAACATAAAAATCAGAAACTCTGAGAGAGTAATAGATGCACCATTTCAAGATCGTTTCTAGAAAGAGCAGATTTTTTAATAAAAATAGAGTGAACTTCAGAGAGTCAAGATAAGAATGGGAACGGCAGAGTTCAAAATTAAAAGGGGCTAGTTAGTCTTAAACTGGTAACAACATGATTAATCGATTCTTATTAGGCCTACAGTTTGCCTAGGTGTCATATACATTGTCTGATTATCTTAAAGAGTGGACATGCATATTTGATTCTGATTTTTTCTAAGGTGTGCATGATAAGGTACTTGAAGAAGCGTTTTAAACCACTTAGCCATATTTTAGCAAGGTTATTAAGCTAATATGCTAATTAACCACTGTAATTCGAACAGATAAGAAGTCCTAAGGACAAGATATCTAATGCACATAGGAGTACCTAAAACATGGTTTCTAATATGCCAATGCAGTAATGATAGTTTATTTGGCTTGTTATTAATTGATTACAATTATGAAGTGAGTGCAATAACATACTGAGAGTGAAAGACCTAAAATAGAATTTCTATTATCTATTGCGCAAATAGGTAAATAAAAACCTATAAACATGTTCTCTACCCATTAAAATAAACATGCATACCCATAACCCCATATTCACTATTCAGCCCCCAATCATTCGTTTACAAATTATTGCAAAACGATAGTATCTGAATTACAGTAATAAAGAACAAAAACTAAGAAGTTATTCTATAGGGAGCCTTCAATCAGGCCCAGTCTTCCAACCTCACTCCCTTCGAGTTTCACAGCCTTTGCCATGGTCTAGGTGCGGCAAAACTCCCTAGGGCCCCATTGGGTCACCGGCCAATACCAGCACATAACTTTCTAAAATGCGGGACATGTGCAGTGTTGGATTACCAGCCTTGTGTGTCAAAGATTAGTGAGTACTCTGGGGTACCGAAACCAATGCTCACACGAAGGGGGTAGAACCTATTCTCTAAGAGTAGTGTGAAGTGCATGAAGGAGTAGTTTAAAAGAGTTTTCAAAACAAGGGAATTGTTTTTAAAAAAAATAGCTGAAGCACTAGTTAGAGTAGTTCAACAACATAGGATTGCATACAAGGATCATGGGAAAGGGAATAGATAGATCACATAATACTAAAGGAGATACAGAGACTTATGAAAGCTCACTTAAGCATGAGTACACAGAATCAGAAGATTCAGGGGACCAAGAAAAGGTCAAGCTTAGACATAATACTTAGGCAGTAATAGGGGAACAATAATAACTGTTAAGATAAACAACAGTTAGAAACATGTAAACCAAGAAGGACATATTAAAGTGCCAGGGATCATGGGAATTAGGAAGTGGTAAAGTTTAGGTATGATAATGTACAACAATAAGATACAGGCATAGCAAGTAGAAGTTAGGGATAGACAACGGTCATATTATAGACTTAGCATGTAAGTCAAAAGAGATAAGACATGGTAAAGTACTAAAATAGAAGAATCAATCGCATGTTGAGCAATAGAAGCGTAAATAGAAGAAAATCAGGAAGATAATGAACTGAAACAAGAATAAACACATTGATTGGAGGCTGGAAGATTTATTAGGACATACCAGTAAGAGAGCAAGAGCAGGACGCAAAGACAAAGTGATAACACAATATTAGCCTTGACTTACAGCCGGCTAATAATAAGCAAGAGCAGAGAACAGCAATAGAGCAAAAGGAGAAAGAGAAAAAGAGCACAAGAGAATGTGGAATTGAGAGTATTCACTGATGTCTCTTTTTGCTAATGAATGAGTAGAGTATTTATAGTTCTGAAAACGAGTAAAAAAATATGGTAAGAAGTAAAGTGTAGTATAAATATAGAAGTAAATATAATTAGAATCCCAATCAATGTAAGTACTCCCCTTTAGTTGGGGAGTCCTAGTTCAAATGGCTAGCATAGTGACAAATAAGGAAAGAGAACTAATTGAAATACTAATTTCAATCATAAAGAGAGTAGTAAAGAATAAGGCATGTGATTAGGACCAAGTACAGAGCATATGAATTAAGGAAAGTAAGAAGAAATTGGCTACATGCTTGCATATAAAATAAGGCAGAGTATCATTCTAAAAATCAGTAAGAGATCCCCTGGTATCGTTGGGAATCAATTATCAGTTAAGGCAGATGTCAACAAGTAAGGAAATACACAAAATAGTAAAGTGTGTTAAGGAAAGTATCACAGTTAAAGGAAAATACACAAAAATCAGTAAAAAGTTCTAAGGCAAGTATCATGGTTAAAGGAAAATACACAAAATCAAGAAAGAGTTCTAAGGCAAGTATCATATTTAATACACAAAAGGATCAATAGAAGTAACAAGTAACAAACTGTAGGAATCATCAAGCATTTAAATAGCAGTCATGCGATTAACATGGAGAAGGACTCATAGAACAGCAGGAATTAAAGGTCAAAACAATGCATCAACGCAGGAGTTGCAGAAAACATATAGATGCATAGTCAAGTAGCAAAGAAAAAACCCAGAATACCTAGGGTTTTATCAATACTCATTATAATAACATAAAATCAGGAGCTAATAGCTTAAACATAGTAGAGACATTTTTTTTTTTTAAAAGTTATAGGAAACCTTTCTGAAAACAGGGTCGAGAAACCCTAGTTTCAAATAGGAGACAAAGATGCTTAAAACTTGATCATTTGTAAAGATCGAGTAAAGAAAGGTTTAAAACATGAAGGAGTGAGTCACAAATCATTATAATACAGATAAGTTTTTAAGAGACTTGGGTCGACGTTAGGGTTTCCTAAGAAAACAGAAGTAGGGATAACCTAGCCGTGAAATTCAGGAACCATGATGATTAGAACACCATCGAGTCAAAACTCATCTGAGCAAGGCCGGAAACAAACTAGGCGAAGCTTCAGAGACTGACTTGTATGGCGGAGGCTTCTGGAGTCTCAAGGATAGAAGGAATCGACGAGATAAGGTTTCACGGCGGCTGGTGGTCAAAAGAGGTAAGGCTGAAGGTGGCAGGAGAGGTGGTGAAGGTCATCGTAGAAGAAGAAGATTCTAGAGAGAAGGAGGAGAGGAAGAGACGAAGTAGAGAGAGAGAGACCGGTCTCGAAGACTGTGGGGTCAAGGGGGGTAGTTAGGATTTAATTAAGGAAAATAGATTTGGGTCGTTGACCTTATTTGATCAATGACTTAGATTGATTTGGAGCTGGGCCGGGTTTTTTTAGAAATTTGGCTGGGCGGATTTGGATTGGGTATTGGGTTAATTTAAAATCTGATGGGTGGGATTAAATTGGGCTAAAATTGAAACAATAAAGGGCTATGTGTTAAATAGCCAATTTCCCTCTTTTATTTTATATAAAAATAGTTAAAATTATTTTAAAAATAAATTAAAGACACTGAACTAATCAATAAAGTATAAATATTAATTTAAAAATACTAAAAATAATTTCATAATTATAAAATGTTATTAATCGTAAAATAGGCTATAATTGCAATTATGCAATTTAGCTTAAAAAATACCAAACGAATGTGTAAAAATATGCGAAAATTACCTTAATTATATCTTGGTGTAAATATGAGAATGAAAACAAATTATTCACCAAAAATGCTAGACTGAGAATAGTTATTGAATTTTGTATTATTAAAATAGACAATAAATTAATTTTAAAATCTTTAAAAAAAAAGGGATAATACCAAATTTCTTGGGCATGCTTATATATCTATTTTGAGAATATTTTGAGTATATTAAAATACATAGGATAAAATTGGGTATCAACAGCTGCCCCTCTTTACCCGAGAAGGATGAAAGAGTTGTTGGGTAAAGATATGATGACCAATTTTGACCAAAAGCAACGATTTGAATGGTTTCGACCTAGCTCTGGCTCCTAAGCTACCTACATATCCCTGGTCTTATAGGAATCAGGTCATATGTAGTTCAAGAATCCGTCGGCGTAACATGCCGACGGAGATTTCGAAAGACAGACGCGATATTCAGGTTGGGAAGGACGATCAGGGATTGATAGGTTGCGGGAACCGAAGTAGGATCGTACCAACTGTGATGGCCATTGCTAGCCAGTGTACCTACAAATAAGCAATATGAACATATATTGTGCATAAATTTAAACATGATGCGGGTTCCCGTTGGGCCATGAATGCTGTCTTTGGATGGATAGGATGACGTCCTCAAACCATGACGTCCTGGGCCGTGAAGCGCATAATAGAGGATTCGCAGGCTATGAAATGATGTTCTCAAGATATGATAATGATGCCTCCGAACTATGATGCCTTTGAATAATGATATGCAAAAGATAAAAGTAGGGTCCTCAGGCCATGGCATGGCATTCTCGGGCTACGAAAATGGTGCCTCCGAACAATGACGCCTTTTGATAACTTGGCGATCTTTCAGCCTATGAAATGCAAAACTTGGCAATCTTTCAACCAATGCAAGACTTAAATAAAGTTGGCGATCTTTCAGCAATGCGGGTGGAGACAATGCTTAGTCGCGGAAGGAAGAAAGGTAGCCTTATGCAATGCGAGGAAAATGCAAATGGAGATAATGCTTAGTCTCGGAAGGCAGAAAGGTAGCCTTGTGCAATGCAAGAAAATATAGATGGAGACAATGCTTAGTCTCGGAAGGTAGAAAGGTAGCCTTATGAAATGCAAGAAAATATAGATGGAGACAATGCTTAGTCTCAGAAGGCAGAAAGGTATCCTTATGCAATGCAAGAAAATGCAGATGGAGACAATGCTTAGTCTCGGAAGGCAAAAAGGTAGCCTTATGCAATGCAAGAACATGTAGATGGAGATAATGCTTAGTCTTGGAAGGCAGAAAGGTAGCCTTATGCAATGCAAGAAAATGCAGATGGAGACAATGCTTAATCTCGGAAGGCAGAAAGGCAGCCTTATGCAATGCAAGAAAATGCAGATGGAGACAATGCTTAGTCTCAGAAGGCAGAAACGTATCCTTATGCAATGCAAGAAAATGCAGATGGAGACAATGCTTAGTTTCGGAAGGCATATAGGTAGCCTTATGCAATGTAGAGAAATGCAAGCGGAGACAGTGATTAATCTCGGAAGGCAGAAAGGTAGCCTTATGCAATCCAAGAAAATGCAGATGGAGACCATGCTTATTCTCAGAAAGTAGAAAGGTAGCCTTATGCAATGCAAGAAAATGCAAATGAAGACAATGCTTAGTCTCGGAAGGCAGAAAGGTAGCCTTATGCAATGCAGAGAAATACAAGCGGAGACAGTGCTTAGTCTCGGAAGGCAGAAAGGTAGCCTTATGCAATGCAGCAAATAAAGGTGAATAGTAACGAAAGCTCTTAGCTAATAGTTGATTGCATCGTTGTGGCTGCTGGGGATGTCATGTGTGGATAGAACTTGTAAGCAAATGATGATTCTGAGAGTTGTATTCCTGAAAAAGTATAAGTATGTAATCCTATCTGATGATTTTATGTCTTGGGTGCCTGCATTCAAAGAAAAATCATGAGTTTTGTAAAGGGGGAAGGTTAGTTCATCCTCCCGTGGACTTCACTTGTCCTACTCGGCCCTTGCTTTCATTGGGTGTAGCATCGCTAAACAAAGCAATTTTGATAGTAGCCATGCATGATTTAGTAAAGAATATGATGTAACTACATAATTTAAAATGATTTTCTTTTAGATGAATCGATGACTGCGACGCGGTTCAAGATATTGCAACCTCTCTCTTCGGAATTTTGAAGATCCTCCTCAAAAGTCTACCCCAGTTTACAGGTCTGGTGCTTTTGACGGGTGCGTGCGATGACTGGTTGAAAATCAACTTCGGAATTTTGAGGGTCCTTCTCAAAATTCTGCCCCAGTTTCCAATATCGGGGGAAATGAAAATTTTATTGAATTGGAACCAAACCCATAAGGTTGCCTACGTATCCCATCTTAAACGGGAATCAGGTCAGACGTAGTTCAAATTACATCATATAAGGAAGCATAAATATTACACATAGTAATGCTTGACTGCATCTGAATTGATTGTCTTTGGCCAGACTTCTCCATCCATTTCTATGAGTATGAGGGCTCCTCCAGTTAGAACCCGGTGAACCGTGCATGGTCCCTGCCAGTTGGGAGAGAATTTTCCTTTGGCTTTATCCTGGTACTGAAAGATTTTCTTTAATACCATACCTAGGGTTTCATCAATACTTGTTAGAATAACATAAAATCAGGAGATAATAGCTTAAACATAGTAGAGACGTTTTTTTTTTAAAAAAAAGTTAGAGGAAACCTTTCTGAAAACAGGGTCGAGAAACCCTATTTTCAAATAGGAGACAAAGATGCTTAAAACTTGATCATTTGTAAATATCGAGTAAAGAAAGGTTTAAAACATGAAGGAGTGAGTCACAAATCATTAAAATACAGACGGGTTTTTAAGAGACTTGGGTCGAGGTTAGGTTTTCCTAAGAAAACAGAAGAAGTAGGGATAACCTGGCCGTGAAATTTAGGAATCATGATGATTAGAACACCATCGAGTCAAAACTCGCTGGAGAAAGGCCGGAAACAAAGCAGGCAAAGCTTCAGTGACTTACTTGTATGGCAGAGGCTTCTGGAGTCTCAAGGATAGAATGAATCGGCGAGATAAGATTTCACGGCGGCTGGTGGTCGAAAGAGATGAGGCTGGAGGTAGCCGGAGAGATGGTGAAGGCCATCGGAGAAGAAGAAGATTCTAGAGAGAAGGAGGAGAGGAAGAGACGAAGTAGAGAGAGAGACTGG
>MU764739.1:10697-67809 GCA_026770625.1 Nicotiana glauca | reverse complement strand
TAGTTAGGATTTAATTAAGGAAAATAGATCTGGGCCATTAATCTTATTTGATAAACGGCTCATATTGATTAGGAGCTGGGCCTGGTTTTCTTAGAAATTGGGCTGGGCGGATTTGGATTGGGTATTGGGTTAATTTAAAATCTGATGGGGTGGGGTTAAATTGGGCTAAAATTGAAATAATAAAGGGCAATGTGTAAAATAGCCAATTTTTCTCTTTTATTTTATATAAAAATCGTTAAAATTATTTTTAAAAATAAATTAAAGACACTGAACTAATCAATAACGTATAAATATTAATCTAACAATACTAAAAATAATTTCATAATTGTAAAATGATGTTAATCGTAAAATAGGCTATAATTGCAATTATGCAATTTAGCTTAAAAAATACCAAACAAATGTGCAAAAATATACAAAAATTACCTTAATTATATCTTGGTGTAAATATGAGAATAAAAATAAATTATTCACCAAAAATGCTAGTCTGGGAATAATTATTGAATTTTTTACTATTAAAATAGACAATAAATTAATTTTAAAATCTTTAAAAATAAGGGAAAAATACCAAAATTCTTGGAAAAACTTATATATGCATGTACATGCTATTTCGAGAATATTTGAGTATATAAAAATATATAGGAAAAAATTGGGTATCAACAGGAAGTGTGTCTCCTAGGGGTGAAACTTCAATGACTCAAACTAGGAAGTGCGTATCGTAGGAATGAACTTAAATGACCAAAAACTAGGAAGTGCGTCTCTTAGGGGTAAAATATCAATTTAGGAAGTGCGTCTCCTAAAATAAAAATATAACTTGAAATACCCATACTAGGAAGTGCGTCTCCTAGGGGCTAAACTTTAATGACTCAAACTAGGAAGTGTGTCTCCTGGGGATGAACTTAAATGACCAAAGCTAGGAAGTGCGTTTCTTAACAAGTATAATCAGAAAGACTCCTACTAGGAAGTGTGTCTCCTAATGGGTAAAACTTCAATGACTCTAACTAGGACGTGCATCTCCTAGAAAGGAATTTAAATAACCAAAACTAGGAAGTGCGTCTCCTAGGGGTAGAATCTCAATTTAGGAAGTGTCGTTCCTAAAACAAAAGTATGACCTTAAAGACCCAGACTAGGAAGTGTGTCTCCTAGGGGTGGAACCTTTAACCTAAAATTAGGAAGTGCATCTCCTAAAGAAATAAAATCTAGAAAACCCAAACTAGGAAGTGCGTCTCCAAGATTTGAGATAGAGCTTGAGGAAAACTATAAGTTGAGATTGACTAAACTAAAAATTAAACCTATTCTCTAAGAAGGACCCCGAGCTTAAGATAAACCAAGACTAACAACTGGAGGAAACTAAAAACTGGCCCTATTATCTAGTCGGGACCTCTGATCTAAAGGAATACTAAAGATTTAGACTTTAAAAAATTAAAAATTGACCCTATTATCCAGGCGGAACTCCTGATCTCAAGGAAAATGAAAAATTAACAATTTAAGAAGAATTAAAAAACTGTCCCTATTTTCCAGGCGGGATCCCTGATCATAAGAAAACTAAATATTCTTCACAACTAAGGGGATGTCTAGGAGGCTTGCTTCTTCTCGACTAGGGAAAATTCTTGGGAGATGATGATCTTCTCAACTAGGGGGATGCCTAGGAGATAAAAAAAACACATTCTCAAACAGCCTTTGTGCTAACAAAATTTGGCATGACACTTGAAAGGTTCAAGTTTCCAAGCTTTGATTTGGACACAGTCTTCGTCTTTGTTTCAAACAAAGAAAACTTGTGAGTTTAAACATGGTGGTTGATTTGTGGCCTTGACTTTGAGGGCGATTTCTCCTTCACTTCCGATGGTAACTTCAATTTCAACTTGAAAGACCTTACTTGTTTATTGACTAGCCACTTTCTCTGTCACCCTTATCACAAAAAATACCTCAGATCTGTTCAAATCCAATACCCTTTATCTGTTGAATTGTGCTCATGAATTGACATATACCGAACCTTTGCATTTCACATGAATCCCAAAGCACGTCGATTGTTACCAAATAAGTGTGCATACTTTTCTTTCCTAACTTATGCCACTTTGATGTGCTAGCCAGATTCCATTTTGTGCAATTGGAAAGCTGGTAGAAAATTTTGAAGTCATTTCTCACTTGTTCTGACCAAACAGACTCAAGAAGAGGAAGCAAACAAAACAAAAGGAACAGAGTAAGGGAAAATGGGAAAAGATGATACCTAACAAGAAAATTACAAAGTAGAAACTTATCAGGTGTGGATACCAACTCTAATGACCATGACATGCACCTTTGGATTAAGTGGCCTAATCTGTCAAGCAAGTCTAATATTCAACTCTTGTTGTACCTCTTCGCCATGAAACTGGGCTTCAATGCACCGATTATTCTATCTGACTCTCTATCCTTATCTGACTTGTAGTGTTCGAAGGGTTTTCATCATCAAGCCTCTCTCATTTTATTCTTTCTCTCAACTTACTGTCGTCTTATGTGGCCTGTGAAGGTTTTTACCGATAAGACTCTCTCATTTTTTTTTCTTTTCTTCTTCTTTCCTCTAGTTTCGCATATGACAAAGCATTAACCACGATAGAAATATCATATGCTCCTGGCATGTCTGACTCGACTCTCTCAAAGATTATGTGGGAGGTCTTTTGGACTGTAATGTGGCTTTTGGACAGGGTTAGAGAGAAGGGATATCATAAAGGCTCAAAATAACTAAGGCAACGGGGTTAATTTATCTACAACTTTTGGAATGCATTATAAAACTTTTCCCCAATTTCTAAAATAAGAGAATTTGATTCTTTTTTAAAATGTAATTTCTAAGGAAAACTACCACATTCTTGGCTTTGTGGGATTATGAAATATTTTATTTGGTGCGACCAAACCTTAAGGTTGCCTACGTATCTTGTGGTGACAAGAGTCAGGTCGAACGTAATTCAAAAAATAGTTTTTATTACTATTTTCTTTTTTTCTTTTTTTTCTTTTTTTTCTTTATCTCTATTTTTTCTTTTCTTTTTTTGAATTGTTTTTGGAATGAACTTTCTAAAACAAACCTATAAGGACATGAACTCTTTTTTTCGTATGAATCTAACTTGATTCCAAAAGAGGGGAGGTCAAAGAAATCAGTACAAGATCAAAAGGGTATCAAAAGGTATAAAGTGTTTGGGTAGCTGAAAGAAGGCCTCCCAATCTCTGAAAATGTCGAGTACAATACCTGCAACATGAAGATGAAAATTGAAGATAATGCAGAATATTTCTTTTGCATTTTCGGCATTTATATCACTGATATGCCCTCTACTTTTCTTTAGTGACTTATCAAGTAAAAAACCCTTGTTGGGTGATTTCTTCTTCACAATGGATATCTTCCATCAATTCGGAGCAAACTCTCTTGACTTTATCTTGTAAATTAAGGTGCACATAAACTCAAAAATGCTCGCTTCAATGTCTGGGACGTGCTCTCCTTTAATGAATTCTTGTCATCCTGTTAACTTCCCAAATTATCTGCCCCAGTTTCACACAGTTCGGGATTCAAATGATCTCAAAATGTCCAAATTTGTACTTATTGCCATCAATTGTCCCTGTTATCTTCAAAATTGTTTCATGACTAAACTAACTTTCAAGACTAGGCTGAGAATTACGCGTGCATGTCATGTCACCAGAGTCAGCAGGAAAAGACTATCAAAGGAAAAGAGAACTAAACAAAACTAGAAATAACAAAAAACAAGAAATTATATTAGACACACGGTGAAAGTGTTTGAACAACAAAACAAGCAAAATACACTGGGATTACAACCCTGGAAAAACCTAAATAATACTAAAAGGGGTACTATAACTAAATGAACTAGGAAAAATAAAAGGATGGTGGGTTTGAGTCACTAGACAATATTCAGATTACAACCTTGAAATAACCCGGACAACAGAAATGACAACAAAATAAACAACCAAGACCCCTCTCGGCTAACCAAGAAAGGAGCATCTTTCCAATTACCAAGCTCGACATCTTAGCCACGTGGTGTCACATAAATATTACCAAGACCATTACCAATTTCAATATTATTAACTTCAGTCAGCAAGTTCCCAAGAGGATTCTCATACTCCTTGTCACCACGCATCATCCCCACAAAGTGTGCATCATCATGTGTAGGTGAAGGATTCTGCGAGATATTCTGGGTGTCACTATCCTGGATCACAATTATCCTTTCTCTAATCATTCTTTCTATTTCCCTTTTCAAAGAATGACAATCTTCAATGCTATGACCTTAGACATTAGAGTGGTACATGCATCGTACAGTAAGATCAAAACCTTTTGCATATGGGTCCGGAGTATAGCCGAGAAGCGGCTCAATCAGGTCAGAATGTTCTAACTTTTCAAACAGGCTTGTGTAGGATTCTTTGGTTGGCGTAAAACTATTTATTTACCTTTGTTCCCCTCCATGCCCTAATTTTCTAGGGTTGTTGGATGCTCAAAAATGTTGTGAAGGCAAAAGAGCATTATGCAGTGTTGGCGCTCGCCATAAGGAGTGACCCAGTGGTTGGATAGATGACCGGACATTGTTTAGAGAATAATACTTGGTGGATTATGTGGAGCTCGAGGATAGGTTTGGGGTTGGGGTTGAGGCTGGGTATATTGGTGAGGCGGACCCGTTGGACCATGTCGTGATCCTGAGACAACCATGAAAACATCATCATGTTCCTTCTGACCCCGTATTCCCTAAAGATTTCACTAAGATTCTTTTCCATTTTAGTGAGGGACATGCGATCTGGGACAATTTCCATATTGTACTGAAAGTGCCAGGCAAAGGCCTGAGCCATATCGTCCCATGTGTACCACCTGCTAGTGTCTTGGTGGTTGTACCCCTCCAGAGCTGCCCCACTTAGACCCTGACTGAAATACGCCATCAATAATTTGTCCTTCCCACCGGCGCCTCTCATCTTACTGCAGTAACCTCTCAAATGGGCCACGGGATCTCCATGTCCGTCATACAAATCAAACTTTAGCATCTTAAACCCAGTAGACAATTAGATGTTAGGAAAACAGCACAAGCTTTGTAAGACACGCTCATCTGGCTCCATATCCCTTGCATGTTTCTTAAAGACTGCTCTAAGATTTTCACCTTTCTGAATATCTCATCTTGCTCCACCGTCTTAGCAAGCTTTTCAGTTTCACCAGGCGGCTCAAAATAAGGAGCATGAGAGTATGGATCCAAGACCTTGAAAGTTAGTTCTAGAGCATAGTGTTGGGCATCAGGGACTGTGAACATAGTCTCGCTAGAGGATCGAGGAAAAATAGCCGGTGGATGATCTACAAAACATGAGTGGTCAAAGGAGCGGGATATGAGATGGTTTTGGCGGGTGGAGTGTGAAAAGGTTGTGGGGAGATATCAGCAGCACTAGGAAGCTGGATTTGTGACAATGGTGGAATGGTGACAAGACTTTTAGTATAGTTTGCGGGAACTAATGGTGGAGGACACCCACCAATCTAGGGCTTGGTATATTTCAGCCATCTGTCTTTTCAACTGTAGGACCTCTTCTTTGAACTCAAATTTTGATTCAAAAATCTCCTTAGACGGATCAATAACACCTATGTCCAAGTCTTTGCTAGCCATGGCTACCTCGCTCTTTGACCTTGTGTCGTATGGAAGAGTTATAAGTTTAAGAACCACAAACCAACCACCCTTCTGCTATAATGAAGATAACAACAGGGAACAAAATGAAGTCAACTTGTTAGCGTTAAGCCATTTAAAAGCTAAAAATATCACATTGCATGAAATGCACCTAATCACAATTAACGGTTCAAGAACGACTTTGAGGGTCACAAGATCACTTGGCATCATCCCAATTTGTTCATTTCAGTATTCTCTTTTGTTTTATTTTCTAGCACTTCTTGGCTTGCTCATTTTCCTTCCTTTTTCTAATTACCACTTTTTTCTTTCCTCTGATTTCTCATATCCCATAATTTCTTCACTTTTATTTTTGTTTCCTTCTTTTTTCTTTTTCTTCTAATTTTAAAAGTGATTCGATCGAACCCTATGTAGGTTTTTTATATATCATGTCACTCATGAATCAGACCAAGCGTAGTTCAGAAAAAATAATGATTAAAATAAGCTAAGAAACAAAAATTTATTCGGATTTTTCATTTACAACTCTTTTCGATTTACAAATATAAAATAGGAAATACGATAACAGAAGACTTGACAAACTCAACTATACTACGACAAACTCTGACACCAACTAAAAGAATCAGTACTACTGAATATGACTATAAAGTACAAGACAACATAAAAAAATAGACTCAAAACATAAAAAGTCTCCTTTAGCCAGCTCCTGAATGTAGTGATCCTGACTGGATGGCCCCAAGGTGTCTGTCATGCTCAAACTCTAGGAAGTAAATCCACACCTGTATGAGAAAATTAAAACCAAATAGATTTAAAGATTTAGAACACTATGTGAGACAATAACACTCTCTACTAGACACACGCAAGATATGATTAAGGCGATTTTTGCAAAATGGCCTACGTGGCCAAAAGTTGCTATTAGTGCAAACTCGACAAAGGTGACCTCAAAGACATGGAAAAATCACTTTGCCGAAATGACCCATTTTGTAGAAATGGCCTATGTGGCCAGAAAATGAATAAGCATTGAAAATTTAACAGAATGGACCCTAAACAGAGAGGACGCCTTGGTGAGGACTTAGGACTGAGACATGGGTTAATTGAACCATTTTTTGCGAAAATAGCCCTATTTTGCAAAACGGCCTATGTGGCCAAAAGCGGCTAGACATACAAATTCGATAAGGACGGACCTTAAAGTAAAGAGACACCTAATTGTTGATTGAAGACTCTCCAGACACAATTAAACAAGCCACTTTGCAAAAATAGCCCTATTTTGCAACACGATCGATGTGGCCAAAAGTGGCTAGAGATGCAAGATTTGGCTACGACCCTCGAAGCCAAGAACCTAAGACTCACTAGGAAGATTGGACCTTATGTGGGTTGCCTACGTATCACGCCCCGAAATATAAGAACCGATTATGCGTAGTTCGGAAAAATTGGATATGGGCGAGAATTTAAAACAAAATAACTAATTTAGAGAAAATATATTTTTTGTCTTTTTTTTTGTGAAAAATGATGAAACATGTAAACTCTTTTTGGATTTTTTTTCCTTTTTTCCTTTTTTTTATTTTTTATTTTTTTTGGAAAATGATGGGTAAATGCAAAATCTTTTTTGGATTTTTCATTTTTTTTTGTCTTTTTCTTAAAAAAATATGAAAGAAAAACATAATAGGGCCTTACTAGCTTTATTTTTTAGACTTTGCCCTTTTTTTATTTATCCTCAACCCTCATTGGTCTGCCAAATGACCTATTTTACCCTTGAAGATTGCAACATATAGCACATAGAATGCATCAGGATGGTCTTTAATTTTTGGGCACACCTGTCCTAAACAGACGAAACCCCTGTGTTGAGTCCCCAAAGTCAGATGCATGTGATGCAAACAAGCGTTGCTACTAGGGATCCATCATGAGGCTATATTATTCTAGGTTTAAAACCTAGGTGTATTGTTCTAGACCTGACTTACCCAAGCGGACAACTCGGGGGGAGGGGGTAGTGCACCGGTAACCAAAAGATCATCCGGCTTTGCAACTTGTCTGAACATCGTTCTAAATTAAGGATATGATACTAACAGAAAAGAAGTCACGCCAGCGTTCACTTCCCAGAAGATGTGAAGACTCAGAGAGAACATGGGTTTCATAACAATTTATACACAGTTCACAGATTATCAAAGCAGTAAAAAGCGACAATTAGCACATTAGGCTGAAACACGTAAAAATTAGATAATAAACAAATCCAACTATAACAATTATTCTAAGCTCGAATTCTGAACCCTGAACTAGAGATTCTAGGTTCGTATTCCCCAATAGAGTCGCCAGAGCTGTCACACCTCCTTTTTTCTACCCGAAAGGTGTATAGGGGAGTTTTTCCAATTAAAGTGATAATAATCAAAATGGGATTATTTATTCAAATTCAGAGTCGCCACTTGGGATAATTTATGGTGTCCCAACACCGGTTTAAAATCCTAAATCGAGGAAAGTTGACTATATTTATGGTCTACGACACACATAAATCGGGATAAGGAATTCTGTTAACCCGAAAGAAGGTGTTAGGTATTCCCGAGTTCCATGGTTTTAGCACGGTCGCTCAACAATTAATAATTGGCCTCATTATCTGATTTATTACACGTTTAAACCTTATTGTGCAATTTTTTACCTTTTAAAATCGCATTAAATTATTCAAGGAATTTGTTTGAACAAGTCTCGGTGTCGCGCACTCATTTGTTTTGTACATATTGTGAATCATGTTACGGGAAACGTACCCAAAATCTATAATACTAGTATTTTATTAATGTTCGAAGTTGTGGTCGGGTCATATAAAATGTGCACCCGAATTTGGAAATTACGTATCGTAATCATGTCACGGGAACCGTACCTATAGTCACGATGATTCATTATTAATCGCACCGAAAAATTTGTCTACCCACGTGTGATCGGCTTAAACATGCTCTTAATGATCTGAGTAACTAAAAGAGAAATAAAACAAGACACCTAAATGTTCCGTAAGCCCAAATTCCTTCTTTGTATCAAGCAAGACTCAAACCCAACTTTAATTCATCCCAAAATCAACCTACGGCCTAAATCAATTTTCAAGACCAATCATTAACCTTATTAATTAGTAAGATATGCTTCTAACAAAATCACTGCCTTCTTCAGCCAACTAATACATCAGCAAAGAGTTGTACCAAACAATAAATAATAATGTTAAATAATTAAAACAAACAAATGCCTTTCAAGATAGATTGAACGCAAATTCATTCAAATCGAGGCAAGAAAATATGATGAAAACATGAGAAATATATCGTCATATAAGCAGTGAAATTGAGAGATTAGAGAGAACCTCAATAAAGCAGTGTTCTCTTGAATTATAATCTGAAAACAGGGACCTTGAACGATGAATATTCATTCCTTGTTATGCAATACAAAAGCAACATTCCAAAACAACAATATTCCGACGAACAGCTGATGGGAACCTCAATCTGGCGACAGAACTTTGAATATTACCTCAATTGCACGAAATTGGATTAGCCTTGAACTCAAATAACGTCCATTTTGGAATAAAAATCAGAAGATAACACATCCAAGTTTGAGACAAAAGTGGGAAAAAAACTAAAAGAAGAAAACAGAATATTTTTTTCTCGTTTTGGCTCCATTTCCATTCCTCTCTCAATTCTCCACTCTTTCTAATTTTTTGTGTGTGTGGGGTTGTGTGTGTCGAGTTCTTGGTTTGAAGGAGATGGAGTAGGTATGGTGGGTCTTTTGGGTGAGGATGACGATAGGGAGGTGCGTTCTTAGTCATTAGTACTTCAAGACTAGGGTTTTTTCATGGCTGCTAGTTGTTTATGTTCGTTGGTCGCTGGTAAGGGGTGTTAAGTTGGTTGTTTGAAAAGAAACATAGCAGGCAGCTGGTTAAGGTTCTCTTAGGGGTGTTAGGGTTAGGAAGAAATGGAAGGGTCTTGGCTGCTGGAGTTGGTTGTTGGTCGCTGGTCTTTTTCCAATGGGTAAACGGTGGCAGAAGGGTTGTGAGTGAGAGAGGGAGATCGGCGATTTGGTGGTGTGTTGAAGGTGACAACTTGGTTCTTGTTTTTTTTAGTGAACTAGATGATGTTGAGATGAGGGTTCCTCTTTGTTAGGGGTCATGAATGATGGGGAGTTAGGTCTCTCTTGTGTATTATTCTGGAGATGAAAAACGGATCCTCTTACATGTGTTAGGATTTTTAGATTGTATCTAGGTCTTCTAGGATTTGTTTGTTAGGGGTACAAGAAGAAGGGGGAGTGGGTCTTAGGGTTTGGGCTTTAAAATTGGGTCAACTCTTTGGACCTCTTCAATTAAGACCAAACTAAATTAGCCTCAAATTTCATACTCTTTCTTCTAAAATAAAACTAAAAATACTATACCATTTACTAATTAATCCTATTTAAGTAGAAATGACTATTAAAAATAAAACTAACCATTAAAACAAAACTATTTTTTGGTATTTTATTTTTGTGATAAAATAAAATAAAAGCGTCAAAACTATTTAGAATAGCGTTACTAAACCTAAAATATATATTTACGCTAAAAATGTCTAAAATCTTGGGGAGGGTCAAAAATTACATGTCTATAGCACAATTAAGAATCATGTCATTATCCACATTTCCTCCACGTGTTAGAAGAAATTGAGCTGAGACTCATGTTAAAGTTCATGTTTAGGCCACATACCGATATTTTGGGACTACTGAGGCCGTATTGCTGTTGAATTATTTGTTTAAATTGTAATTTTATACTCAATCACATCTATCATTTGCATATCATATCTCAGTCTCAGTTGTCGTCCATTGATACATCATATTATCATTTCGGGTCTATTTTCATGTCATTGAGAGCCCGAGAGACTGGAGATTTTGAGTGATATTTATGGGATCAGGCTGCACCTGCCAACATGTTTTATTTATTTATGCATGGATCTAAATATTATAGCGCTTGGGATGAAGGAGACCCTCCGGAGTCTGCACCCTCATAGTGAGCACGGTTGATTTTATATTGAGGGATAGAACTTCCCTGGGCATGGATCTTGCCTGAAGCATTTTACATTGAGGATGGATCTTCCCTAGGCATGGATCTTGCCCAAAAAAATTTATATTGAGGGATGAATCTTTCCTGTACATAGATCTTGTCTGAATCATTTATATTTAGGGATGAATCTTCCCCTGGGCTGGATTGGCCTTATACAGTTCTAAGTGACTGATTGTCAGTTGATACATATATATATATATATATATATATATATATATATATATATATATATATATATATATATTCTCAGAGTGTGAGTGCACGAGATATCATTGAGGTGCATCACATACAACATATACATTGGCATGTAGATATAGAGATTTCATATTCCTCATATCATTCATGATTTATCTATTTCATTTGTGCTGAGTTTAACTGTTGAACTTAAAAGCATACCTACATTGTTGTATTGTTATTTCTATTCTGGACTGTACTTGTAGAGCGCGTCATTACTTTCAATCCAAAGGTTAGTCTTGCTACTTATTGAGTATATAAGGTCAGTTGTACTCATACTATACTCTGCACTTCGTGTGCAGATCCAGGTACTTCCGTATATGGCGGCTGCTACATTTCGAAGTTATCTGTTGGACACTATCGAGGTAGCTACTTGGCGTCCGCAAACCTTGACTTTTCTTCCTTTCAATTATATGTACTATTCTATATTTTTGGATAGTGTTTTATCAATCAGTGTATGTTATAATTTAGATGCTCATATACTTAGTGACACCGGATTTTGGGAGTGTATTTGTATAAAAAATTGTGGGATTTTTCTCTTAAATCTATTTATTATGTTTCCAAACATAAAATAATCTTTGCTTTATTGAGTTTGTCTGCTTGCCTAGTATTGAGATAGGCACCATCACGACAGGTGATATTTTGGGTCGTGACATGTTGGTATCAGAGCCTAGGTTACATAGGTCTCATGTGTCATGAGCAGGTGTAGTAAAGTCTTGTGGATCGGTACAAGGACGTCTGTAATTATCTTCAAGAAGCTGCAAAACCCTTAGAAAAAATTTACCTTCTTGTATTCTTGTCGTGCGGTAACTAAATATTTGTTATTCTATTCTCTCACATATGGTGAGGAAACGTGCCACCGGATCGAATGAACAGCCACCAGTACCACCAGTTAGGGCAATAAAAGGTCGGGGCTGTGGTAGAGGTCAAGGTATAGCTAGCACAGCAGCTAGAGTAGCATATGTAGACCACTAGTTTCTTTAGATCAAGAGTAGATCCTAGATATAGTGGAGTCGGTGGGACCAGCTCAGGCACCATTTATGCCTATCGTGATTCCAGACCTTCGAAAGGCGTTGCCCCAGATATTGGCAGTTTGCACGGGCCTTGCTCAGGTGGCTTCGGCTCAAGCCGCACCAACCACTTCTCAAGCTAGGGGAGGTACTCATACCCCAATCGCCCGTACTCCAGATCAGGTAGTGCAGGGACTCTAGATATCGTGGGTATTACCAAGCCAGCCGGTTGCGGCTGCTTAGGTCCAGGTGGGTCCTATTATGAATGATGATGAGTAGAGGAGACTAGAGAGATTTGAGAGGCTTAAGCCTCCATCATTCAGTGGAGCTGACTCAAAGGATGCTCAGGAATTCTTGGACAGATGCCAGCAGATTCTTCGAACATCGGGTATTTTGGAGACCAGTGGGGTTTTATTTACTACTTATTCAGTTTACTGGGGCAGCCTTCAGATGGTGTGAGACTTATGAAAGAAGCAGGCAGGTTGGTGCAGCACCACTTTATAGCATGAGTTCTCCGTTCTCTTTTTGGAGAAGTTTATGCCACGGACTCGCAGAGAGGAACTGTGCCAGCAGTTCGAGTAGCTCTGTCAGGAAGACATGTCAGTTACTTAGTATGAGATGCAATTTTCAGAATTGGCTCGTCATGCAGTTTGGTTCATTCCCACTGAGTGGGAAAAGTCCTATCACAACAGGGGTCGACCTTATAGGCCCGTTCAGATGACTCGTTCAGCTCATCATGGCGTATCAGCTAGCCATGGTTTGTACAATGGTTCGTACAATGATCAATCGAGTAAGTTGACTTCCAGCTTAGAGTTTATCTCGTGCACCGTCAGTTTAAGGTTCATCTGTACCAGGTTCTTCTGGTAATTATTTTGGTACTCGGGGTCCACCTCAGTACTTGCCGACATTTTTAGAGAAGGGTTGTTTTGAGTGTGCAGATTTGGGTCACATAAAGAGATATTTCCCTTCCTTATGGGAGGTTCAGCTTAGTAGAGGAGTCAGAGTACGACTTCAGCACCAGTTACTTTACCACCCGCCTAGCTAGCTCGGGGTGAGGATCAGTCAGCTAAGGTCACCCAAGTGGGAGGGGCAGATCAGGTGGCGGTCAGTCTAGATTCTATGTTAATCCTACCAGGCCAGAAGCAATTGCCTCAGACATAGAAATTACAGGTATTGTTTCACTGTGCCATGGAGATGCTTCTACATTATTTGACCCTGGTTCTACTTATTCTTATGCATCATCCTATTTTTCTCATTATCTGGATATACCTCATGAGCCCTTAGTATCACTTGCTCATGTATCTATGCTGGTGGGTGATACTATTATTGTGGACCATGCATATCGGTCATGTGTAGCAACAATTAGATGATTGGAGACTAGATTGATCTTTTATTGCTCAGTATGGTCAATTTTGATATAATCTTGGATATGGATTGGTTGTCTTCATGTCATGCTATTCTAGATTGTCACGCTAAGATTGTGACGTTGGCGATGCCGGGGTTACCAAGGATCAAATGGATAGGTTCTCCAGATTATGTTCCCGGCAGGGTAATTTCATATTTAAAGGCCCAACGAATGGTTAGGAAGGGGTGTTTATCGTATTTGGCTTTTGTGAGAGATTTTGATTCTGACACTCCTACCATTGACTCTATTCCGGTAGTGCAAGACTTTCCAGATGTGTTTCCTACAGATTTGCCAGGTATGCCATCCGACAGAAATACTGATTTTGGTATTGATTTAGTGCCGAGCACTCAACCAATTTCTATCCTTCGTATCGTATGGAACTAGATGAGTTGAAAGAACTGAAAGAGAAGCTTCAAGAACTTCTTTATAAGGGGTTTATTAGGCCCAGTGTGTCGCCTTAGGGTGCACCGGTTCTGTTTGTAAAAAAAGAAAAATGGTACTATACGACATTGACTATAAGCAGTTGTATAAAGTTACAATAAAAAACAAGTATCCCTTGCCGCCTATTGATGATTTATTTGACCAGCTTCAGGGACCTAGGGTATTCTCCAAAATTGATTTGAGTTCTGGCTATCACCACTTGAAAATTTGGGATTTGAATATTCTAAAGACGACAGGACCCGCTATGGCCAGTGTGAGTTCCTTGTGATGTCTTTTGCGCTGACCAATTCCCTAACAACATTTATGCACTTGATGAATAGTGTATTCTAGCCATATCTTGATTTGTTTTCCGTAGTATTTATTGATGACATCCTAGTATTCTCACGTATCAAGGAGGAACATGCACAGCATTTGGGTATTGTACTACACAGTCTGAGAGAGGAAAAACTTTATGCCAAATTCTCCAAGTGTGAGTTCTGGCTTAGTCTAGTGGAATTCTTGGGACACATGGTGTCCAGTGAGGGAATTAAGGTGGATCCAAAGAAGACATAGGGAATTCAGAGTTGGCCCAGGCCATCTTCAGTTATAGAGATTCAGAGTTCTCTCGGATTGGCCAGATATTACCATCACTTTTGTGAAGGGTGTCTCGTCCATTTCAGTGCCTATGACTAAATTGACCCAGAAAGGTGCTCCTTTCAGGTGGTCGGACGAGTGTGAAGAGAGTTTCCAGAAGCTCAAGACTACTTTAATCACAACATCAGTTCTAGTTTTACCTTCAGCGTTGGGTTCTTACATTCTGTATTGTGATGCTTCTCAGATTGGTATTGGGTGTGTCTTAGTGAAAGATGGTAGAGTAATTACTTATACTTCATGCTTGTTAAAGCCACATGAAAAGAACTACCCTGTTCATGATTTAGAGTTGGCAGCCATTGTTCATGCCTTGAAGATTTGGAGACAATATCTCTACGATGTGTCTTCTAAAGTATTTACAAATCATCGAAGTCTTTAGCACTTATTCAAACAAAAGGATATAAATTTTAGGCAGCGAAGATGGTTGGAGCTGCTAAAGGATTATGATATTACTATTCTGTATTATCCCGGAAAGGCCAATATGGTGGCCGATGCATTGAGTAGAAAGGTGGTGAATATGGTTGATTTGCATTCATTCCTATTGGTAAAAGAACTCTTGCAATTGATGTTCAGACCTTGGCCAATTAGTTCATGAGATTAGATGTTTGTGAGCCTAGTCGGTTATAGCTTGTGCGGTTTCTCGGTCTTTCTTATATGGCCACATCAGAGAATGCCAATATGATAATCCCCATTTGCTTATCTTGAAGGACACGGTTTAGCACGATGATGCCAAAGAAGTTACTATTGGAGATGATAGGATGTTGAGGATGCAGGGTCAGATTTGTGTACTAAATATATATGGGTTGCATGAGTTGATTCTTGAGGAGGCCCATAGTTCATGGTATTCCATTCATTCGGGTTCCGTAAAGATGTATTAAGACTTGAGGTAGCATTATTGGTGGAGGAGGATGAAGAAAGATATAGTGGGGTTTGTAGCTCGATGTTTAAATTGTCAGCAGGTGAAGTACGAGCATCAGAGACTGGTCGGATTGCTTCAAAGACTCAAAATTCCAGAGTGGAAGTGGGAGCGCATCACCATGGACTTTGTAGTTGGACTCCCACTCGAAATTTGATGCTATTTAGGTGATTGTGGATCAGTTAACCAAGTTTGCACATTTTATTCCTGTTGATACTACTTATTCTTTGGAGTGGTTGGCTGAGATTTATATCCGCGAGATTGTTCGCATTCACGGTGTGCCAGTATCCATCATTTCAGATCAAGGCACGCTATTTACATCATAGTTATGGAGAGCAGTGCAGTGAGACTTAGGCACACAAGTATAGCTGAGTACATCATTTCACCCTTAGACGGATGGACAGACGGAGCGCACTACTCAGATATTGAAAGATATGTTACGTGCTTGTGTTATAGATTTTAGGGATTCTTGGGATCAAATTCTGATGCTAGCAGAGTTTAATTATAATAACAGCTACCAATGGAGCATTCAGATGGATCCGTATGAGGCTTTATATGGGAGACGATGTCGGTCTCCGGTAGGTTGGTTTGAGCTGGGTGAGGCTAGGCTACTAGGTACTGATTTAGTTCAGGATGCTTTGGAAAAGGTTAAATTGATTCAGGAACGACTTCGCACGGTGTATCCTAGACAGAAGAGTAATGTTGACCCGAAGGTTTGTGATGTTGCTTACATGGTAAAAGAGAAGTTACTACTCTGAGTTTTGCCTATGAAGGGTGTTATAAGGTTCAGTAAGAAGGGAAAGTTGAGTCCTAGATATATTGGACCTTTTGAAATACTTAAGAAGATTGAGGTGGCTTATGAACTTTAATTGCTGCCTAGTCAATCAGGTGTTCATCCACCATTTCATGTATCTATGCTCGAGAAATATGTCGGAGATACATCTCATGTTTTGGATTTCAGTACAATTCAGTTGGATGGTAATTTGACTTATGATGTGGAGCCAATGGCTATTTTAGACTGGCACGTTCAAAAGTTGAGGTCAAAGAACATAGCTTCAGTAAAAGTACAGTGGAGAGGCTAGCCAGTCGGAGAAGCTACCTGGGAGACTAAGTGGGAGATGGGAGCAGATATCCACGCCTATTTGGGACTCTCGGTATAATTATAAACCCATTCAAGGATGAATGCTTGTTTAAAAGGGAGAGAATGTAATGACCCAGCCGGTCATTTTGGGTATTTCATTCCCATTTCCCCCATTTACTGCTTATTCTATGTTCAATTATAATTATGTGACTTGTCGGGGAGGTTTCAAAATGAATTGGAATACTTAGTTCCAAAATTGAAATAACTGACCGGGTGATGAAATATATGTAAATGACCCCGAAATGAAACTTTTATGGTTCCAATAGCCCCGAATGGTGATTTGGACTTAAGAGTGTGTTCGAATATTTATTTTGAGGTCCATAGTTAGATTTGGCTTAAAATAGCAAAAATAGGAAATTAAAAGTTTGAAAGTTTGACCGGTGGTTGAATTTTTTATATCAGGGTCAAAATTCAATTTTGGAAATTGGAATAGTTCAGTTATGTCATTTATGACTTGTGTGCAAAATTTTGAGGTCAATCGGAATTGATTTGATAGGTTTTGGTATCAAATGTAGAAGTTAAAATTTCTTAGTTTTAATAAGGTTGAATTGGGGTATGATTCGTGTTTTCAACATTGTTTGACGGGATTTGAGGCCTCGACTAAGTTCGTATGATATTTAGGGACTTACTGGTATTTTTGGTTAAGGTACCAAGGGCTTCAGGTGGTGGATTTCGGATGGAGCCAACAGGGAAGAGAGCCTGCAGAAGTAGGAAAGGAAGAGATGAGAAGAGATTTCAAGTGCGAAGATTCTCCCATACCTGCGTGATCGCAGAACTGAGGCGATTGACGCAGATGTTGGTCTGTGCGCAGGTGCGATGGGATTTTCTACACTTGTGATTGTGTAGATACGATCCAAGGCTGGCAGAAGCGAAGGCAGCTGAGTTATTGATTTCCGCAGAAGCAGAGATTTAACCGCAGAAGCGGTTCCGCATGTGCGGATACGTGACCGCAGGTGAGAAAAAAACTAGGCAGAATATAAACGTTGGGTTTCGAGGGTTTTATCATTTATTGACTTTGCAAATTCGTAATTGGGCAATTTTTGAGAGAGATTTCAAAAGGATTCTTGAGGTAAGTCACTTGTGGTTAAATTTCTTCAATAGTTTTGATTCCCCATTGATTTTCCCACCTAGTTGGTATGTTTTTGAGGTGTAATTTAGGGGTTTGAGGCTAGGGATTTGAATAGCGATTTTGTGTCGCATTTTGATGAGTTTGGTGTGACTAGACTCGTAGTTGAATAGACATTCGGATTTTGTGACTTTTGTTGGATTTTGAGATGTGGGTCTGGTGATTTTGGATTTTGGTTCTTAATTTTGTATTCTTTTTGTGGAATTGTTTCCTTTTGACCATATTGATTGTATTGTACTGCTTGTGGCTAAATACGGGGCATTTGGAGGCCAATTTGCGAGGCAAAGCAGTATTGGACTAGAGTTTTGCTTGGGTTGAGGTAAGTAACAGTTCTAAATATGGTTCTGAGGGTATGAAACCTCGAATTTTATGTTACGTGATTGGTTTGGAGGTAAAGCACATGCTAGGTGATGGGAGTGTGAGCATGCACCGTAGGAATTGTGACTTGGTCCATTTCATGGAACTGTAAAAGTTGAATAACTTTTTGTTAACTATATGCTCTCCATATGTGATAGAAATTTGACTGTAAATCATGTTAGAAATCATGCTTAGGCTACTTGTACTGTTGGGACCCATTGAGGCCGTGTTTCAGGTTGAATTACTTGCTAAATGCTATTTGTACTAAATCTAAATTTCTACTCACATATCATATCTCAGTCCCTATTATTTCTTTGTTGCATATCATTGCTGTTTGGGCTGATTTTCATGATTTCTGAGAGCCCGAGAGACTAGAGAGATTGAGTACTGAGTGAGATCGAGGGCCTATTTGTAAGGATATTTATGGGATCGGGTTGCACGTCGTAGCATGTTTTATTGATTTATGCCATAATTGGCTTGATATAGTGCTTGGGTTGAAGGAGCCCCTTTGGAGTCTGTACACACCCCCAGTGAGCGTAGGTACCTACTGAGTGGGAGTGCCAAGTGCTTAGTGACTATGAGGAATGAGTAACTATGAGGAATGAGTGATTGTGAGGTTGGAGTGACTGGGAGGACTGAGTGACTGTTGCTCTGAGAGGTTGTATATGATTTCATTGTTGTTGCACATAGTTGCCATATATCAATGTTTTGAAAACTTCTGAGAGATATTTTATCTGGTTTTCTCCCATACCCCACTAGTAGAATTTTACTGGGTATGTTGTTGTTGTTACTTGAACTTGGCATGTATAAAATGATTTGACTTAAATTGCCGGATTTAAAAGCATGTTTACTTTCTTTGTCGAGACTACTAAAATCGAACTATAACTGTGTAGATAGTCACTATCTTTCAATTCTTTATTTAGTATTATTACGTACTGACTTGGTTGTACTCACACTACACCATGCCCTTCATGTGCAGATCCATGTGTTTCTAGACACGGTGGGTGTTGATATCTCATACGGTTGATCATTGGAGACTACGAGGTAGTTGCCCAGCGTTCATTGTCCTTGTCTCTCCTTCCTTATCTTTTCTTTTACTATATTTTTATCCATATTTTCATAGATATTTCTTTTCTAGACTGATGATGTATAGAAGCTCATGAGCTCAATGACACCCGATTTGGGAGTTGTGTTCCGCATTTATGTTTTGCGTCTACTTACCCCGTTTATGAGAATTTTGTCATTTAAAACTACTTTTATTCATCTTCTATTAAATTTTTGAAATGTTGGTTCGCCTAGTACCACGATAGTCCCTATCACAATAGGTTAGGATTTGGATCGTGACAAGTTGGTATTAGAGCCTAGATTACATAGGTCTTACGAGTCATGAGCAAGTTTAGTAGAGTCTTGCGAATCAGTATAGAGATGTTTGTACTTATCTTCGAGAGGCTGCCGAACCCATAGGGAAACTTCAAAATCTTATATTGTTGTTGTGCGGATTTGTTGATTCCAGTAACTAAACTTCTGTTATTCTATTCTCTCATAGATGGTGAGGAGACGTACTACCGGACAGGAGGGACAGCCACCAGTACCACCAGTTAGGGCCGTGAGAGGCTGAGGTCGCGGTAGGGGCAGAGGTGTAGCTCGTACAGCAACTAGGTCAGCACCTATAGATCCACCAGTTGCCCTAGTTCAGGAGCAGGTTCCAGTTAGGGATGAGCCAGTAGGGCTAGCCAAACATCAGCTTCGCCCATCGTGATTCTACGCCTTTAGGAGGCCTTAGATCAGATTATGACCGTGTGCACCAGTCTTGCTTAGGCGGTCTCTGTTCCGGATATGGGAGCCACTTCTCAAGCTGGGGGAGGTACTCATACTCCCGCCGCCTGCACACTAGAGCAGGTGATGCAGGGACACAAGATAATGGGGGCACTACCAGCCCACCCGGTTATAGTTGCTCAGACCCATGTGGTTCCTGTTATGATTGATGATGTGTAGTGGAGACTAGAGAAGTTTTGAAGGCTCTAGCCTCCATCTTTCAGCGGGGCAGAGTCAGACAAGTGTCAGAGGATTCTTTGTACAAGAGGTATTTTGGAGCCCAGTGGGGACTCGTTCACTACTTTTCAGTTTTTTGGGTTGCCTTTAGATGGTAGGAGGCTTATGAGAGGCGTAGGCTGGTTAGTCTAGCACCACTAACATGGCAGGAGTTCTCTGTTCTCTTCTTGGAGAAGTTCGTGCCTCAGTCCCGCAGAGAGGAGCTGTGCAGATAGGATGAGCAGCTTCGTCAGGATGGTATGTCTGTCACGTAGTACGAGATGAGGTTTTTTGAGTTGGCCCATCATGCGATATGGTTGGTTCCTAGTAATAGGGAGAGGATCGAGAGGTTCATTGATGGCCTCACATTTTAGCTGTGGTTTCTTATGACTAGAGAGATGGTATCTGGTGCTACTTTCGATGAGATTGTTGACATTGCTCGACAGATAGAGTTAGTCCACAACTAGGAGCAAGTTGAGAGGGAGACCAATGGTTAGTTCTACCACAGTAGGGGTCGTCCTTACAGGTATACACAAACGGCTTGCTCAATTCACCGTGTTACATCATCTGGCTAAGGTTCTTATAGTTCTCATCAGGGCCAGTCATTTCTCAGTGCCTTTCCAGCTGAGAGTTCATCTTGCGCTCCATCGTCTTAGGTCTCACCTATGCCAGTTCCTTCTACCAATGATCCTAGTGCTCGGGGCTCCCTTCAATTCCCATCACCAACACCCGGGAGTTGTTTTGAGTGAAGGGAGTTTGGGCATGCGTGGAGGCAGTGTCCCAATCGTTAGGGAGGTCTAGAGCAGCAGAGAAGTTAGGTGGCGACTTTTACTTGTTCCCAGTAGAATGATTTCATACTTGAAAGCCCAGTGGATGGTTGGGAAGGGTTGTGTACCTTATTTAGCCTTTGTGAGGGATGTGATTGCTGAGACCTCTACTATTGATTTCGTTCTGGTGGTTTAAGATTTCTCGGATGTGTTTCCTGCATACCTGTTGGGCATGCCACCCAATAGGGACATTGATTTTGGTATTGACTTGGTGTTGGGCACTCGACCCATTTCTATTTCTCCGTACCATATGGCATCGGCTGAGTTGAAGGAGTTGAAAGAGCAGCTTCAAGAACTTGTTAATAAGGGGTTTATTAGTCCTAGTGTGTCACCTTGAGGTGCAATGGTTCTGTTTGTGAAGAAGAAGGATGGTACTCTGAGAATGTGCATTGATTATAGGCAGTTGAACAAAGTCACAATCAATAACAAGTATCCTTTGCCGCATATTGATGATCTATTTGACCAGCTTCAGGGAGATAATATGTTCTCCATGATTTATTTGAGGTCTGGGTATCACTAGTTAAAGATTCAGAACTCGAATATTCTTAAGACGGATTTCAGGATCCATTATGGTCATTATGAGTTCCTTGTGATGTCTTTTTGGCTGACCAATGCCCTAGAAGCGTTCATGAATTTGATGAACAGTGTATTTAAGCCTTATCTCAACTCGTTTGTCATTGTATTCATTGATGATATCCTGGTATACTCTCGTAGCCAGGAGGAGCATGCCTAATATTTGAGGATTGTATTGCAGTATTTGAAGGATGAGAAGCTTTATGCCAAGTTCTCCAAGTGTGAGTTTTGGCTCAGCTCAGTGGCATTCTTGGGCACGTGGTGTCCAGTAAAAGGATTCAGGTGGATCCTAAGAAGATAGAGGCAGTACAGAGTTGGCTAGACCATCCTCAACTACGAATATTCAGAGCTTTCTAGGGTTGGTTGGTAATTGCATCACCCTTGACCAAGTTGACCCAAAAGGGTATTCCTTTTAGTTGGTCGGATGAGTGTGAGGAGAGCTTTCAGAAGCTCAAGACTGCCTTGACCGCAACTTCGATTTTAGTTCTACCATCAGCTTATGGTTCTTACACAAATTTTTGTGATGCTTCTCAGATCGGTATTGGGTGTGTTTTGATTCAAGAGGGTAGAGTGATTGCTTATGCTTCACGGCAATTGAAGCCTCATGAGAAGAACTACCATGTTCATGATATGGAGTTAGCTGCTATTGTTCATTCATTGAAGATTTGGAGGCACTATCTCTATGATGTGTCTTATGAGGTATGTACATATCATCGGAGCCTCCAATACTTATTCAAATAGAAGGATCTAAACTTGAGGCAGCGGAGATGGTTGGAGTTGATAAAGCACTATGATATCACTTTTTGTGTCATCCGGGGAAGGCCAATATGGTAGTTGATGCCTTGATTAGGAAGGTGGTGAGTATGGCTAGCCTTGCATTTATTCTTGTAGGTGAGAGACCCCTTGCAGTTGAGTTAGGCCTTGGCCAACCAGTTTGTGAGATTAGATGTTTCTCATCCCAGTCAGGTTCTAGCTTATGTGGTTTCTCGGTCTTCCTTATTTGATCGTATCAGAGAGCGCCAATATGATGATCTTCATTTGCTTGTCCTCAAGGACAAGGTTCAGCACGGTGATTCCAAAGATGTGATTATTGGAGATGATGGGGTGTTGAAGATGCAGGGCCGTATATGTATGCCCAATGTTTATGGGCTACGGGAGTTGATTCTTGAGGAGGCCCACAGCTCATGGTATTCCATCCATCCGGGTGCTGCGAAGATGTACCGGGACCTAAGGCAACACTATTGGTAGAGGAGAATGTAGAAAGATATATTAGGGTTTGTAGCTTGGTGTCTAAACTGTCAGCAGGTAAAATATAAGCATCTGAAACTGGGTAGATTACTTCAGAGGATAGAGATTCTAGAGTGGAAGTAGGAGCGGGTGACCATTGATTTTGTAGTTGGGATCCCATGGATTTCGAGGAAGTTCGATGCTATTTGGGTGATTGAGGATCGGCTGACCATATGCACGCACTTCACTCTAGTTGGCACCACTAATTCTTTAGATCGGTTGGCTGAGATTTACATCACAGAGATTGTTCACCTTTACAGTGTGCCAGTGTCTATCATTTCAGATTGAGGCACACAGTTTACATCATAGTTTTGGAGAGTCGTGCAGCAAGAGCTGGGAACCCATGTTGATTTGAGTACAATATTTCACCCTCAGAAGGATGGACGGTCCGAGCGCACTATTCAGATATTGAAGGACTTGCTATGCGCTTGTGTCATTGATTTCGGGGGTTCATGGGACCGATTTCTGCCACTCGCGGAGTTTGCCTACAACAACAACTATTAGTCGAGAATTCAGTTGGCTCCATATGAGGATTTGTATAGGAGATGGTGTAGATCTCCGGTGGGTTGTTTTGATTCGGGTGAGGCTAGGCCATTGGGAACTGACTTGGTTCAGGATGCATTAGACAAGGTTAAATTGATTCAGGAGCGGCTTCGCATGGTGCAGTCTTGATAGAAGAGTTATGCCGATAGGAAAGTCCATGATGTGTCTTACATGGTTGGGAAGAAGGTTCTACTGAAGGTTTCACTCATGAAGTGTATTGTGAGGTTCGGGAAAAAGGGCAAGTTGAGCCCTCAATTTATTGGTTCGTTTGAGGTACTTCAAAGGATTGGGGAGGTAAAAGCTTGCTTTGCCACCTAGTTTGTTGAGTGTGCATCCAGTATTTCATGTTTCTATGATCCAGAAGTATGTCAGCGATTCGTCTTATGTTTTGGATTTCAGCACGGTTCACCTAGATGGTGATATGACTTATGATGTGGAGTCGGTGGCCATTTGGATCGACAGCTTTGAAAGTTGAGGTCAAAGAATATAACTTCAGTGAAGGTGCAGTGGAGGGGGGTCAGCCCATTGAGGAGGCTACTTGGGAGACCAATCGGAATATGCGGAGCAGATATCCATACCTATTTGTGACTCTAGGTATGTTTCTAGACCCATTCGTGGACGAACGTTTGTCTAAGAGGAGGAGGATATAACGACTCGACCGGTCGTTTCGAGATCTTTTGCCCCGTTCCCCCATTTTTCTACTCCTTATGTGCTTTACAGTTATTATATGACTTATCGGGTTAGTTGGTTCGGGTCCAAAAGGATTTCGAAATGAATTGAGACACTTAGTCTCATAATTAAAGGCTTAAGTTAGAAAAAAAGTTGACAGGATGTTGACTTATGTGTAAATAACCCTAAAATTGAATTTTGATGGTTCCGTTAGCTCCGTTGGGTGATTCTGGACTTAGGATCATGTCCGGATTGTAATTTGGAGCTCCGTAGTAGAATTAGGCTTGAAATGGCAAAAATTAAAATTTTGAGAAGTTTGACCGGGAGTACACTTTTTGATATCGGGGTCAAATTGGATTTCCAAAAGTTGGAGTAGGTTCATGGTTCCATTTGTGACTTGTGTGTAAAATTTGAGGTCAATCAGACGTGATTTGATAGGTTTTGGCGTCATTCGTAGAATTTGAAAATTTAAAAGTTTATTAGGCTTGAATTGGAGTGTGATTCATGTTTTTGATGTTGTTTGAGGTGATTTGAAGACTCGACTAAGTTCATATCTATTTTAAGAAGTCTCCTTCATATCATGTTTTAAGACTTTTTGGTAGGTTTGGTTAAGGTACCGAGGGCCTCGGGTAGATTTCGGGTGGTTAACGGTTCAAGGTTTAAAGTTGAAGAGCTGCTAAAGTTTGAGGATTGCTGGTGTAATCGCACTTGCAGAGTGGGCACCATAGGTGTGAGCCCGTAAAAGCGGGAAAGGAATCGATGAACAGAGGTCGCTGGTACGAAGATTCTCCCGCACCTGCATGATCGTAGAAGCGGGGTGATGGGTACAAATGTGGATCTGTGCGTAGGTATGATGGGCTTTTCCGCACATGTGATTGCGCAGATGAGGTCAACGGTTCGCAGAAGCGGAAGCAGCTGAGTTAGTGATTTTTACATAAGCGGAGATTTAACCACAAAAGCAATTCCACAGGTGCGAAAAAACTAGGGTAAAATATAAACGTTGGGTTCTGAGGGTTTTATCATTTCTTGACTTTGCAAACTCGGAATTAGGCAATTTTTTAGAGAGATTTCAAAGGGAGTCTGGTACATGTAAAACATTTCTGATTTTATTACTTCCTAAAATCACTGTACTGCCTGCACTTGTTATAGATGACTTATTCCTTGTAGGTACCTATACTCTGCATCATGCTACTTTTCTAAACTCCTTAATTGTTCTAATGAATCTTTGCAGGGTGTAATGTGATGTGAAGCTCCAGAATCAATTATCCATTCACAAGCATATGTAGTAAATAATAATGAAATAGTACCTACTACCATATTTGTGTTGTAATCAGTTGGTAGTAGCTTGTTCAGCAATCCTATCAACTGTGAATACTCTTCCTCGGTGAAAAAATGCACTTGCATCTGACCTTCTATAGCTGCATTATTAACATAAGGTCCGAAGCCTCCACCAGCTTGTGTTCTTACATTCGATTGTCCTAAGTTTCCACCAAATTGTCTTGTTTTCTTCTTGCTTTTGAAAACCGGGGGTATCCTACAATCTTGTAACAACTCTCCTTTAGATGCCCTTTGTAACCACAATGCTCACACACCAATCCTGCACCTTTCTCCTTAAATCCTTATGTCTTCCCTGCAAACATGGTTAGTGGATCCCTATGAGTGTCTACTACACCTAGTGATCTCTGGCTTTCTTCCTGAGTAACTACAGCATAGGCTTCATTCACAGTAACAACTTGTCTTCTAGCAAGCATGCTTCTTATATTGCCATAGCTCTCATTTAGGCCCATAAGAAACTACAACACATGCTATGACTTTAAATGTTCTGCAGATGGCCTAGACTCTTCACAATCACAGGAAAATAGTGGGGCCAGAATATCTAATTCATCCCATAGATCTTTCATTTTTATGTAGTAACTAGTGTGCGAGTCTGTACCCTGCCTCATCATGTAATTGCAGTCCAAAGGTGATAAATTCTAGTTAGGTCTGATTTGTCAAACCTTTCCAGAAAATCATTCCAGACTTTTCTCGCATCTGAGGCGTACACAATACCTGGCATCAACTCAGTCAAAATTGTACTCCCAATCCATGACAAAACTATCACGTTATATTTTTCCCACTGCTTAGCTAATTCACCTCTATATCTACTTTTCACACAGGATCTGTCTACAAATCCTAGCTTACCCTTTCCTCGTAGAGCCAATTTTATTGCCCTGCTCCAGAAGCATAATTCTCTGGCCTTGTGAGCTTAATTGGGATCAAAACTAGCCCCGGTGTATCTCTTGCTTGGAGAAATAGCGGATGAGTGTGAACGAGTGAACTTACCTCATTTTCAGCCATATCTGTAGAATTTGCCTTAAAAAATAGCTCGATTTAACCGTAGCTTTGCACCCATGCAAATCCCTTACGATCGCTGCTCTGATACCATGTCAAAATTAAAAACAATTGAGAGTTGATTTACAGCAGCAGTGATACTCTAACCTAGAGTTCATTCATGGAGGAAGTTTCTAAAAATGAACGACAGAAGAGAGGAGGAAAAAAGCTTTTTCATTAGCTTTAGAGATTACAATTTGGCTTCCTTTTATAGACTCACATACACGTAAGTGCCTCTAACCACCACTAACGGCGTTTAATTAACTCTCATGCCAGCTCTACATTAGCAGGCTTATTACATATTAACACAGCCTAATTGTTTAGATAACTATTTCAATAGTGAATCCTCCGTATAATCGGACACATAATTCAACAAGGGAAGGGTTAATTCTCCTTTCAGTTCCCCCTTTTCTTATTGTTCATTTCTCTGGGTTTTTTCTTGGTCATGCTTATATTATAGTATTTCAGTATTTTCATTTGGATTATTAGCCAACATTTGGTATTAGAAAAAGAAAAGACAAGATAAGTGCTGCTGCTATGTAACACATTCTGCTGCATGGTATGCAGTTAATCCAAAGTAATCAACAACCATGGCTATACTGTAAAGTACATTAAAAAAAGGAATTAATGCACTGTTACGGAAGCCAAATGTATATAGTGTGAATGAGCCACAACTACTATACCAAAAATTATGGCAGCCACCAAATAATAAATAAGACAATAAAGCAACAATAAAAGGAACACCAGAATTTACGAGGTTCGGTCAATTTTGCCAACTCCTCGGACACAATCAATATTTTATTCCACTCCAAAAATACAAGTAAAATAATACTAAAGAGAAGATACAAATACCTTAAGAAGATTAGAAGGCAAATAAGAGATCTTGAAAAGCTAGTTTGTTTAGTAGTCATTTTGGTGATTTACATATCATGANATATATATATATATATATATATATATATATATATATATATATATATATATATATATATATATATATATATATATGACAACTAAAGAATGCCATAGATAACGTTTGATGACATTGAACCCACTGCTAAATTAAAATCCCAACTTTTTGTACATGCGGTACCGTGTTCAACATGCATATGTTCACTGTTCCACCTTGTTCCCATTAATTACCGTCACCTTGTTCAAATCAGCATCACACATAACCTTCTCCACACCTTTCTGAATTCAACACATAGTACACAAATAAGTAAAGAACAAAGAGATCACAACTCACCGATCACTCCAAGATGGAAAAGCACAAACGCAAGACGAGGCGATTTCCCCTTTAACTCTCACTCAGAGATTACATAGTATCCAAACTTGAAGAAAAGAGAGTAGATTGTCAAAAGTAACAAATCACAATTGTGCATAGAGGGAAGAATGTGAAAATTGGAATGTTTACCTGTTTACTCAAAATCGGATAATAATTGAATTTGTACTAAGTTTTAAGGATACGTGATATAACTTGGTACAAATTTAGAAGAATAAATTAATATTAAAATTGAGATAAAAGAATAAATGCAAACCACACAAATTGAATAGCTTTGGCCCTCGAGTTCAGTCACCGTTGAACCGAAAGATGTTTCACCTGACTTATGAGCAGAGTAACAAGATAATGAAAGCTAGAAAATGACAATATATTGCTTTGTATTATGTAAATATGATGTGTTTTACAAATGATCAGACCCCCTTTATATAATAGGGGAGTCCTACTCTTGATATAGTTCTATATAAGGTAAGAAATCTCATGATTAGCTAATTAATCGGTCTCTTCTTGATACGTGCCGGGACTTCCGCCGTGATTGATGAGTGGTGATTTTACCACTCATTCTAGTCTTTTTTTCCTTAGCTTTTATGTCCTTTTAATTATAAAATGTGGTTGTTTATGGTGGTTATTGTTAGATTTTCAGGTAAATGATGCTACGAGGTGATTTGAGTTGAATTGAAGCGGAATTGAGCAAAAGAAGGTGAAATCATGCAAAAACTTTCAGTGAATTCCGCCTCTGCGGAAGTATGACCGCAGAAGCGACCTCCGCTTCTGCGAAGGAAGATCCGCTTTTACGGAAAAGGCTGAGAAGAAAGAAACCGCTTCTGCGGTAGGAAATCCGCTTCTACATAAGCGCTTCTGCGTTTATTTTTTCGCTTATGCGATAGCCATGTTGATCATGAGTTTCGCCTCTGCGATTAGAGTGTCCGCTTCTGCAGCACCACATCTGCGTGAATTGTTCCGCAGAAGCGAAAATCGAGCATCAGACTTGGGGAAGAATGGACATTTCATAATTTTTCATACCAAATCATTTTTATACTCGTCCAAGCAGACATTTTAAATATCTTTGGCTTATTTTCAGTTCATAGAACTAGAGAGAACATTTTTGGAAGCTAGGGTTTTTGCACACACACTTGGGTCTTGAAGATTGAAACTTGTGGTTAAGATTTTCTTACCCATTTATGTTTATTTATTCATTTTCTTGCTTTGTATTGAATATTTTAGTGTGTAGTATTTTTTTGCAACACTTGAACCTTGTTTATGGAAATATTTATATTTAAAGTGTGGATTAAATACCTTGTTGTGCTTATGTATTGAATGATTTTTATTCTTTTATGAAGTGAGTTATTGTTACTTTAATTATTCTTGTTCTTTAATGTTTCCAAAGGGATTAGCTAACCCTAGGACTCGCCCATTAACTCCGAATTAATTTTGGAAAAGATTAATTAACAAGAACTTGAGGCGTTAACCCTCATTTTATAGATTCTACCAAGGGATAGGATTGAACTACTTGTAGCCATTCCGGGTGTGCTTAATCTTCTAATTCTTTTAGGGATAATTCAATTACGAAGTCTTGTTAGTCTTCGGAAGAAGCTAATTAAGAATTATTATTCGTGGCTAATTAACATAAACTAGCTCATATTTGTAAAATCATGAAATACATTAGATCGTTACTTGAGTGTAATTACCGATGCAACCATACTTGTAGCCATTGATCATTTTACTTGTTTTCTAGGTTAGTTTATATTTTCGCATTCAGATATAAAACACTTTTCAAACCAAAATTCTTAGTGTTTGGCATTGCGCGATAAACGATAATTTTCTTACATGCCTAATCGCCTACACATTGTTCTCTGTGGATTCGACTCGGACTCATAGTTGGGTAAATTATATTGCATGCGACCGTGTCTATTACTTTTTAGTAGTGGATTTGGACGTCATCAAAATTGGCGCCATTGCCTGGGAACAATTTGGCATAATTTAGGTTGTTTGAGAAGTAAGCGAAAGTGTTTTGGTCCAAACTTGTGAATATTTGTGTAATTAATTTTTCTTACCTTGGTCTATTTTTCTTGTTTATTTCTTGTTTAATTTCTTAGTTTTGAAAAATGGCATCGTATAATGAAAATTAGTCGGATGGTAGTTGTTCATACTTTGATGACCCTTGTCCTTATTGTGGAGGATCACACTCGTGGCAAAATTATTTAAATTCTCCCGGGGGTGAATTGTGCGCACAATCTCAAACGCATGGTTGGAGTATTTGTGATAAGTGTGGTTGCCAAAATAGTCATTGGGATTATTGTGCATATTTGTCCTTCCCTTCCCCAAGCCCCTACTATGATGAGTCTACTTTTTGTGATGAGAATTATAGGGTCATGGAAGTGGAAGAAGTTGAGCATGGCCAAAATTGAGAGCTCAAGCTTATGTTGGAGTGTTTACTTGAAAAAGGTAACAAGGAGCACAATGCCTTGGAGGAGCTTTTGGAAAATAGTCTCCAAAATTAGTTGGCGCTTCAAAGATTGCACTCCCAAATGGATGAAATGATCGAAGCCTTAAGGGTTCAAAAATCCTCGGAAGTAAATGAAAATCAAGGACCTTCCTTGGAGACTGAAAGTGAAAATCCTTCCTTGGCACGTGATCAAAACCAAGAAGAACTCTCAAATGCTCGAAATAAGAGAATGATGCTCATGTTGGAGTCCATTTTTTAAAATGAGGAGAAGCATAACTTTGCACTCGAGGACTTGAAATAAAGCTTGAGTTACAATGATGAACGAACACATCCGCACTTTGGAGGATCAAATGCAAATATTGGTTGAGGCTCACTATGCCCACCAACTTGAGAGTGTGGAAGGAAGTCAAGAAGAGTCCAATTCCGAGGAAGAAAGTGAGCTTTACGTTGAGGAATCAAGAATTGAACATCCGCCAACCGACTCCATAAGTACTAATGATGCCGAAAAAAATATGGAATTAGAGTCAACCGGTATAAAAGCAAATGTGGTTGAGATTGACTCTAGTCCGGGGAAAAAAGAGGATGTCAAAATCCGAGAAAAATTGCAAGTTGGAGGTTTGAAGACACATTACAAGCATTTTTCAACATTGGAATTGTGTGGTGACACGGAAGTTGAACCACATGAATCAATGAAGGACTGCGAGGAGGAAAAACTCATGCCATCCATCTTACAATTTGAGGAAGAAAGAAAGCAAAATGACATTCCTCACATGAAAGCCAAGAAGTGCAAAATGAAAAATTTAAGGCTTGGCTCGATCATCAACTTACCACCCCCCATCGCTCGTGGTCACAACCTTGATTCCAAACTGGGTGCCCAGTTCATATCATCCAAGTGGAGAGAAAAGTGGTAAAGTTGTTTGCATCGTGTCACGACGTTAAATGCGGCGCTTGGCGGGAGGCAACCCATCGTTTTTCAAAATTTTTGGTCATTTTGAAATTTTCTTTTTTATAATATCTTAGAATATTATTTTTGACTAATCTGCCAAGTTTTAGAATTTTTGGAGTTGATTTGAACAGGTCGGAGTGGTCTGGAGGGTCAAAACCAATAGCTGCAGAAAACTGTGCAAAATCCTCTGCTATAATCGCTTCTGCGGCTTTTTGACCACATCTGCGGTCGCGCAGAAGTAGACGCTCAACCGCAGAAGCACAATATTTTGCAGAAGCGGTCCTGTAGCCACTGAAGCGACTCCGCAGAAGCAGTAAATGTCCGCAGAAGCGGAAGTCACACAGGTTTTGAGTGTTAAAATAATTTTAAAATGCTTCATTTGCTAAAAAAAATACTTCCACACTGTAACCCCCTGCCCTAACTCCCCAAAAATGAAAAAAAAATCTCCAAAATTCAAATAAGTTTGCTCGTAATTTCTTTCTCTTGCGCAAATGCAGGTAATGCCCTCTAATCTTCATCTCTTGCATTACATTCTCTCTACTTCTTCTTAGCCAACAGTTTTTCTTTTCTTTATTTTGTTCAATTTTTTTTTCTGGTTGTTTTTCTTGTTGTTGTGATTTAATGTTGTTTGCTTTAGGAAGTGAGGGAATATGGTTGAGTTTAGTCATGTGTGTGTTGTTAGATTGAACAAAATTGTGGGATGTCTGAGCACCCAATTTGTGCGAAAAAGAGTGCATTTTAACTTGCTCGCAATATGTTCGATATAATGCTTGAATGAAATTTTCTTGCTAAACATCGCAAAATTAGTCTCCATTGAATCATGTTCTCATGTATTGCATTAATTTTGAATTTAGATGCCAAAAATTTGGGTGGAAAATGAAAAAAAGAAAAAAATTCGGGTCAGTGATATATGGGAAGAAGATGACAGAAACCGTAGAAGCGAGCAACTTTTCGTAAAAGCGACACCGCTTCTACGGTTGAACTTCCGCAGAAGCAAAAAAATAAAAAATAAAAAAAATGCAGAAGCGAGAATATTTCCGCAAAAGCGGAACTGCTTCTGCGGTTCATATTCCGCAGAAGCGAAAACTGGGTAATTTTTGCAAAACCAGTAGCTTTGCAACTGCTGATTCCCGGGCCGGTTCAACCTAATTTTTTGGCTCAATTGCAGTGTTTTGAATTGCTTAATATAATTCTATTGCCCGACTGATCTTGTGTTGATTTTTTGTAGGTGTTTCAAGTTAAAATGGACCCAAACCCGAGCGGATCACAACATGAAATTCAAAAAAAAATTGATGAGCCATTTGATAATTCTCGCTTCATGTCTGCTGCATGTGAGCGTTGATATTTGGATGACCTCGTCCATAAAAAAAATTATTCTTGAAAAGGGCATCCTTGAAGACAAATTGGTCGAGAAGCTCCCTGACTTCCATGCCCGGCTCTATTCATCCGGATGGTCATGTTTCACTCCCACTCCTTGTGACGCCAATGAGGAGTGGGTTACGGAATTCTATGCTAATCTTAGGCATACGAATTTTGACAACCCACAACTCACAATCAGATGAAAAATGGTGAGGTTTGGGATCGAGCAAATAAATGATACTTTGGGGATTCCCAACTATCCAGTGGAGCCAGTGCAAGAGAGAAATTACTATAAAAATGGAGCATGTCTTGTGTCTAAACTCTTCCCTCCACACTTGAGAGACAAAGGGGCAACAAGAGAAAATGGTTGAAATCAGCTGACTTCACTGCCGAGGCTAAAAGGTGGCTGCATATCATTAGCAACAGGGTATGTCCTTGTGGAAATGTCTCTGATGTCTCCTACACCAGGGCATTGATCATTGCATGCATCCTGGACGGCGTTCATGTGAATGTCGGATACTACATCCTGTAGGAGATGAGGCAGTACTTGAGAGACAAGGATGCAGGGATGATGTTCCCCTCACTGATTACACAGTTGTGCACCAGAGCAGATGTTGGTGCCCGTAGCACCGATCGGTGGCTACCAGCTGACATACCTTTTCATCCTTTGAGAGTGACAGGAGAGGGAAGTGTGGTCAAGATCAAGAAGAGAAAAATCACCACCACGGCCACCGGTTCAGAGTCCTCTTCACAGGCAGCTGCACAGGGGCCATTCGGGATACTTAACTTCGAGCTTACATCTATTAAGGAGTTAGTATCGAAACTTCCGAGTGGGCCCTCATCTTCCCAGCCTGGGCCTTCTTACTTCTCTAGGGACCAGATGCAGAGTTACTTGGATGTACAGAAAAGCCAGAACGATTCTCTGAAGAAGATGGCAGCATCAGTGACCAAACTTGACGGAGCATACCGCACTTTGGCCAAGGCCCATGCCACCCTTCAGTCAGACTTTTAGAAGGGGAAGAAGAAGAACAAGAGAAAGAGAAAATTCATGATCAAGATGTGGAGAGGCATAAAAGCCATCTTCAAAAAGGGAAACCCAGACACGAAAATGCCAGTGGCGGCCCAAGATGACAGTGAGGAGTATTACTTTATTTTAGAGTCTGCTGGCGATGGTGGTCATGATGATGATGATAATGAGGAGACCGAGGGTGATGGAGCCACGAGTGCAGCCCAGCACTGATCAGCCGTCCCCCCACAGATTGCTAGTCTGATGCAGACCTGAGGGAGACCCTCAAACTATTTTATCCTTTATATTTGATATTGTGCAGTGAGGACACTGCAATATTTTTAGTTGGGGGTGGCTATTGTATTGTATTTATGTTTTGAGATTATGTGCCCTTGTCGGGCTTATATTTATGCTATGGATACTGTATGCCTTTGTCGGGCTTGTGATTATGATGTTTTGTATATTGTGTGCCATTGCCAGACGTGGTATTGATTAGTCGTGTTTGTGTTTTTATTTTTCTTTTGTTATTTATTTTCTTCTTATAGCCTATTTTTTTAGTAGTATTAGCTTCTTTTATTTTAGTATCCTTTGTAGTAGTTTTCTTTTCTTTTATTGTTATTTCCTAAAATAAAAATTCCTTGGGTTTTCTTCATGCTACGGTTCTTTCCCAAGGAACACTTTTGAAGTGAACCAGGTGAATTTTCCAGATGATGGATAGATTGACAACTTTCTTAAGGGAATTAGTCTTGTTTTACTAGGATGAGGCTTTTGGATTACTTGGTACTAATAAAATTAGTCTCTTGTATGTAAATGATGAATTAAGAATACCCCTCCGAAATAATTCTTGTGATAAATTTTTGGCTCTTTTAGTGACTGTTTGCCCACTAGTTTGAATATCGCTCTAAATGCCATTATTAGAAAATAAAATTGATCCGTCTTGATTAATTCATGTGCCATGTGTGCTAGTGTTTGTTGAAATAAATCTTGTGTTTACTTCTATCATCTAGAACTTGCCCGGTTGGTCTTTCGATGCTAATGATAGTATGTTTGGTTTGAGGAATGATCTTAGACATTATTTATTTTATTTGTAAAATCTCTTTAGTATTTCAAGCCTACCTTTGCATAAATAATATCACTGATATCCATTTTGAGCCTTTAAACCTTTTCTTTGGCCAACTCATTACAAACCTTTCCCCTTTTATAAAACAATTCCCTCTTTTGAACCCGTCCCTCCTTGAACATTGAGAATGAGGCTAAAAGCCTAAGTTGGGGGTGGTGTCAAAGTGGAGATGGGTAATGTTGTACATTAAGTCAAAGACCACATGCCTCAAGAGTGTTTGTTTAAATTATTCAAGCTCCAAAAGAAAAAGAAAAAAAAAAGAAAGATATGTGTATAAAAGAAAAGAGAAAATATGTGTATGTATATAAAGTATGGCGTCTTGAATAAAAAATAAAAAGAAATTTTAAGAGGTATGTGAGGTGGTTCTGTATTGAAAATTAGATGAAAAATAAGGCTATGGGGGTTTGAAAAGGAGCAAAGTGCAAAGGAATGGAAAATTGTGAGTAGTGTTCAAGGAGGGTGAAGTCACTTGTACCCAAATATTTATCCAACCCTTCCCTAAACCTACATTACAAGCTTAAAAAGTCCTTATGGGACCTCCAACCGAACTTTCTTGAATAAGCGATGAATTAAAATAAGGGCAAGCTTATGGTATGAAATGTTGTAACACTTGAAGTTCTTTGTGAGAGTGAGTGTTTTTTTGAAAAATTTGTCCCTTATGTTGTATTGTATAAATAGTAATTTTGGGACTTTCTTTCTTGTGAGGGCACATGAATTAGGAAAGATTGGTAAAATTGAGTAAAGTGAGTATTTGTAGTGAACTAGTGCTTTTGAGTCACTTCTTGAGGCTTATTTTGTCAGTTGATTGTTTTGGAACTCCCTTGCACATTCTTGAAGTTGTTTTTCTTTATGAGGGATTCATTTGGGAAAGATGCACATACTTGAGCCTAATTGTTAGTACCAATCAAATCTATTGTATGGTGTTTAAATTGGAGAATGTGATATGTAAATAATAGCAATACCACTTGTGTTTTAAATGGTGAATCCTCATTGAAGTTTTGGTTTTGATTTGCTTGAGGACAAGCAAAAGCTTTAAGTTGGGGGTGTTGATGAGTGGTGATTTTATCACTCATTCTAGCCTTTTTTCCTTAGATTTTATGTCCTTTTAATTATAAAATGAGGTTGTTTATGGTGGTTATTGTTAGATTATCAAGTAAATGATGCTATGAGGTGATTTGAGTTGAATTGAAGCGGAATTGCGCAAAAGAAGGTGAAATCATGCAAAAACTTTCAGTGAATTCCGCCTCTGCGGAAATATGACCGCAGAAGCGACCTCTGCTTATGCGAAGGAAGATCCGCTTTTGCGGAAAAGGCTGAGAAGAAAGAAACCGCTTCTGCGGTAGGAAATCCGCTTCTGTGAAAGCGCTTCTGCGATTAGTTTTTCGCTTCTATGATAGCTATGTTGATCAGGAGTTTCGCCTCTGCGATTAGAGTGTCTGCTTCTGCGGCATTGCATCTGCATGAATTGTTCCGCATAAGCAGAAATCGAGCATTAAACCTGGGGCAGAATGGAAATTTCATAATTTCTCATCCCAAATTATTTTTATACTCGTCCAAGCAGATTTTAAATATATTTGGCTTATTTTCAGTTCATAGAACTAGAGAGAACATTTTTGGAAGTTAGGGTTTTTGCACACACACTTGGGTCATGAAGATTGAAGATTGTGGTTAAGATTTTCTTATCCATTTATGTTTATTTCTTCATTTCCTTGCTTTGTATTGAATATTTAAGTGTGTAGTATTTAATTCCAACACTTCAACCTTATTTATGAAAATATTCATATTTAAAGTGTGGATTAAATACCTTGTTGTGCTTATGTATTGAATGATTTTTATTCTTTTATGAAGTAAGTTATTATTACTTTAATTATTCTTATTTTTTAATATTTTCAAAGGGATTAGCTAACTCTAGGACTCTCCCATTAACTCCAAATTAATTTTGAGAAAGATAATTTGGAGTTGAAAAAGATTAATTAACAAGAACTTGAGGCGTTAACCCTCGTTTTATAGATTCTACCTAGGGATAGGATTGAACTACTTGTAGCCATTCCGGGTGTGCTTAATCTTCTAATTGTTTTAGGGATAATTCAATTAGGAAGTCTTGTTAGTCTTCGGAAGAAGCTAATTAAGAATTATTATTCGTGGCTAATTAACATAAACTCGCTCATATTTGTAAAATCATGAAATATATTGGATCGTTACTTGAGTGTAATTCCCGATGCAATCATACTTGTAGTCATTGATCATTTTACTTTCTTTCTAGGTTAGTTTATATTTCCGCATTTATATATAAAATACTTTTCAAACCAAAATTCTTAGTGTTTGGAATTGCACGATAAGCGATAATTTTCTTACATGCCTAATCGCCTACACATTGTTCTCTGTGGGTTCAACCCTGACTCATAGTTGGGTAAATTATATTGCATGCGACCGTGTCTATTACTTTTTAGTAGTGGATTTGGACGTCATCAGTGATCCTCGTCCCATTGCGGATATTTTGGCTTTCCTTTATTTGGTTCGGTAAGTTTCCCTCAAACATGCTTGATCTCTATCTTGCTCGATCTCGATCTCGATCTTGGCCGATCTTGATCTTGATCGGTCTCTGGATCATGAGCTCGTCGATCTAACTTTGCACCATGGTTCGATATAACATGAGGTCGAACCTTGGCCTATCATACTCCAATATCGATTAGTCGCACTAAGAGCAAGCCCGATTTTGATTGTATACAAATAGTCCCCTCGTTTCTAGGAGAGAAGGTGACGAGACACGATATGTACTTTCGATCCCCGTCTCGATAGGATATGACGTAGCGACAAAAGTCAATGATACACCCGATTATGATGTAAGCAACAGATGGATATCGAAACGTCCCTTCGGTCTAGTTATGAAAGTATTAAATGCCTGTCAATTACTGGTCGGCCACCATGGATTCTGAACTGTCACCATCAAGCTATAAGTATTGTAACCTTCCGCTATTCAAACTTTACGCTTAAAGCTCCTCTTATTCTTGTTTCTTTTCAAAAATTCCTTTTCTTTGCAACTCTTGCACCCAAATTTCTTGATCTTTTAGCAAATTGCATACCATCCTAATTCCGTTTTCTTCTACTCTACAATGGCGAAAACTTCTAATACTATATCGCAAAAGAAGGCTGCCGCCTCTCCATTACGGCCCGCCGGTGACGGAGCTGCGGCATGATATCCTTGTCACGTCCTGAACTTGGGACGAGACCAGCACCCGGTGCCTCACCTATCATTGTGTACCAACTTGCGACTAAGGAACTCTATACATGTGATGATATACTTTGGACATGTGCAAGACAACTGCGAATACTGACCTAAATATCAATATAAAGTTGGGCCGACAAGGCCGTCATAGTTATTGCAGTGACAAACCAACCAAATATACGTACAAGGTCTACAAGCCCAACATATTGCACTAACTGACAGGATATGTCTATAAGCCTCTACTGATGGATATACTGTGATCGGAATAGCTCCCCGACCTACTCATAACATATATACATATATGCACAAGATTTACATAAGGCTCTAGACCCGGCAACTCCGAAAGGCATGGAGCTTACTAATCAAGCTTAACTCGGACAACACTTAATGAGGAGGTCTACCTGCCTGTCTGTCTGAACTTGCACACATGAAATGCAGCACCCCCAAAAAAGGGACGTCAGTAACAAATAATGTACCGAGTATGTAAGGCAATATACTGAAAGCTGAAACTGAACTGATATTATAATAACTGAAAGTAAATGGAAGTCAAAGATAATTTGAAGATATGTTGACCTGCTGATACTGACTCAACTCTCTCAATAGAGTAAGTAAATAGTTGTCCGGCCCTATAAGGCTCGGTATACATATATAATTGCTCTGCCGTAGTAGGATTGCTCATAGGCGCTCAGCCACAATAGGCTCGGTATATAACTTACCATCTGATCATAGGTTGCTCAATAGGGACCTGCCCATTGATTATAGCTCGATGGTAATGAAAATACTGTAATACTGTATATATAAACGCTCTGCACTCTTGACTGGAAGAAGGAAATACTCAATTGAATATGAAGTCCCAATAAGAAGAATATTATCACTTACAAGACTAGAAAAATATACGTAAATTTGGAATATGAATTTTTCTTTATGCCTAGTTATCAAATTCGTGTAATTACGAGATCATGAAAAATGAAGGAAGAGTTTAGCCTTAACATACCTAAACCGATTCTCTTTTGCGAAAACATGTAACGGGAAATCAAAGTAGAAAAAAATCTGTATGATATTCTTAGGAAAGATTGTACCGGCTTTCTTTGAATTAGCATTTCACGTTGTATCTTGTAGCATTTCAGAGAAATTTCACGTTAGATCTTTCCATTTTTCTTTTAATGGTGTAAGAAAGTTATTTGGCACGTTAAATAGCAACATATAAAAAGTCACAATACTCAAGTAATTGAGTACATTCCAAGTGCACGTTTGGCTTATGGAACTTAGCCAAAAAAAAAAACTAATATTAGGTGTTGTATAAATTCTTGCAATCAATTACACCAGACTTGGCCAGAGCCTTCACCAATCGGCTATCATTGGCTTTGTATGTTGAACCAGATTAAACAAATTTCAGCCCCCCAAAAGTCAAAAACATAGCAAATGCCTATGAAGACCAAGCAATCTTTACGTGTAACAATTTTATCACTTTGTCTGGTGACTCACTTTGTATAATTTGCCACTTGGCTTAGCCTATGCCATGTGGCAGTCCCAAAAGACCCTTATTCACTTAATATAATTATCTCCATTATTAATTAATTATCCACATAATTAAGAATTATCACAAATTACTTAACATTCTACATATTTTTAATACCATTTTTTATATCGTACTATCATGATCCTATGATACCTTGTATGGTACTAGTCCATAAATATTGGGCATTAACGCTCGACCCGTATATCCCAACATGCCAAACTTGGATGAAAATTCTTTTTTTTTTACTTGCTTCCCCTCTCACCTTCACGAATTTACTCATCACTTGTTTGAAATAGCATAATCCTTATAATCTCCAAATAATTTTTTCCTTGAACTGATGTCAATCACCATACAACAAATTCAACGTCCAATACTACAGGGTGCAACATCGCCATAATTTAATACTGCGTGACATAATATCGATATAATATTGCAGGGCGTAACATAATTCCCCCCCTTTGGAAATTCATCCTCGAATGTTGACTGATGCTCTTATCATATTCTTAACTTAGAGCTCTTGTGAATACCTTAATACTCTCATTTCCATTTAGGCAGTTATTCTGTGAATAAATCCAAAGCCCAGGGTATTCATCCCTTTAGGCCTTTCTCATACCATGACTTGTGGTCGGAATCCTTTCAATCTTATAACTGTTGTTACCTTCTGTCATGCAGCGTATATGATTTTTCCTTATGTGCATGCCTATGTGACTCTTCCCTTCAGCTTTTATCCAATCTCTAGGCCTCACTTTGGGAACACATATAGAACTTGACAAAATGTCCTTCTGGGAAACTATAGATATAATGAAGTTCTTCACTCGGTACTTCATTGGACTTGCGAGTGCTACACCGTGTTTCATAGACCCAGTTATCTATCCGCATGATTATACTGTATCTAGGTAGGTCATACTATACCATAAGTGTGATGCACAACACATCCATAAACAAGACTCTACTAGACACGGCTTGTAGACTCCCTAGGACATAACTGTTCCGATACCACTTTTTTCACGCCCTGAACCTGGGGCGAGGCCGGCATCCGGTGCCTTACTATCCTTGCGTACCAACTTACGATTAAGGAACTCTGAACATGTGATGTCATACTTTGACCATGGGCCACATTGCAAGACAACTGTGAATGATGACTAAACATCAATATAAAGATGGGCCGACAAAGCCGTCATAATTATTGCAGCTCACAAACGAACCAAATATACATACAAGGCCAACAAGCCCAACATATTGCACTAATTGAGAGGATATGTCTACAAGCCTCTGCTGATAAATATACTGTTTTCAGAACAACTCCCCGACCTAATTATAACATATATACATAAATGCATAATATTTACGTAAAGATCTAGACCTGGCGACTCCGACAGGCATGGAGCTTACTGATCAAGCTGAACTCAGATAACATTTAATGAGGAGGTCTACCCGCCTATCTGTCTGAACCTGCACGCATGAAAATGCAACGCCCCTAGAAAAGGGACGTCAGTACAAAATAGTATACCAAGTATGTAAGGCAATATACTAAAAGCTTAAACTGAACTGATAATATAATAACTGAAAGTAACTGGAAGTCAAAAATAATCTGAAGATATGCTGACCTGCTGATACTGACTCAACTCTCACAATATAGTAAGCAAAATAGTTGTCCGGCCCTATAAGGCTCAGTATACATATATAACTGCCCTGCCATAGTAGGCTCGCTCATAAGCGTTCGGCAATACTAGGCTTTGTATCTCGACCAACTTGACTCGCTCATAGGCGTTGGGCCACAGTAGGCTCGGCATATAACTTACCATCTGATCAGAGGTTGCCTAATAGGGGCCTGCCCATCGATTATAACTCGATGGTAATAAAAATACTGTAATACTGTATATATAAACTTTATGCTCTCTTGACTAGAAGAATAAAATACTCAATTGAATATGAAGTCCCGATAAGGAGAATATTATCACTTACAAGACTAGAAAAATATCCATAAATTTTGGAATACGAATTTTTGTTTATACCTCATTATCAAACTCGTGTAATTACGAGATCATGCAGAAAGAAGGAAGAGCTTTGCCTTAACATACCTGAACCGATTCTGTTTTGCAAAAACGTGTAATCGAGGATTCAAGTAGGAAAAAATCCATATAATATTCTTGATAAATTTTGTACCGGGCTTTCTTTGAATTAGCATTTCACGTTAGATCTTGTAGCATTTCAGAGAAATTTCACGTTATATCTTGCCATTTCTCTTTTAATGGTGTAAGAACGTTATTTTGGTTAATTTTGAAAAGTCCTACACCTTTCCTTATGACAATACCGGCAATTTGGCTCAAGTTCGGAAGCTCCACGTTAAATAGCAACATATAAAAAGTCACAATTCTCAAGTAATTGAGTAGATTCCAAGAGCCCATTTGGCTTATGGAACTTAGCCAAAATGAACTAATATTAGGTGTTGTATAACTCCTTGCGATCAATTACACCAGACTTGGCCAGAGCCTTCACCAATTGTCTGTGATAGGCTTTGTATGTTGGACCAGATTAAACAAATTTCAGCCCCCTAAAAGTCAAAACATAGCAAATTCCTATAAAAACCAAGCAACCTTTACGTGTAACAATTTTATCACTTTGTCTTGTGACTCACTTTGTATAATTTGCCACTTGGCTTAGATTATGCCATGTGGCAGTCCCAAAAAGACCCTTATCCACTTAATATAATTATTTTCACCATTAATTAATTATTCACATAATTAATAATTATCTCAAATTATTTAAATTCTGCTTATTTTTAATACCATTTTATATATTATACTATCATGATCATATGGTACCTTCTATGGTAGTAGTCCATAAATATCGAGCATTAACGCTCGGCCCATATTTTATCCCAACATGTCAAATTTGGACGAAAATTTATTTTCTTTTACTTGCCTCCCCTCTCACCTTCACGAATTTACTCATCATTTGTTTGAAATAGCATAATCCTTATAATCTCCAAATAATCTTTTTCTTGGACTGATGTCAATTACCACGATAAATCCAACGCACAATACTACATGGTGCAACATCGTCGTAATTTAATACTGCGGGGCGTAATATCGACGTAATATTGCGGGGAGTAACAATCCCCTTGAGGATTTCGTTCCGTAAGGGTGCCCTACTATTGTTGATGTTAAGATTGAAAAGACCTCCTCGGTACCGGGTCGTAGTGAATCGGTCTCGAGGTACATATACATAATTACTGATGATCTCCTTACCAAGCTTAAAGAGGATTGCAAGTGGGTCGATAAACATGTGGTGGTACCTTCGCCCGAGGAATCTATCACTACCCACGTGGAGGATTTTCTAAGTGTTTACACTTATCCCTTGACGTTGGATCCCTTAGACCCTATCATTGTCGCCTTCTGCAAGAGGTACGACGTGACCCTTAGCCAGATCCATCCTTCCTTCTGGAGAGTAGTAATTCTTCTCCAATTCTTCGTAAGCAAAATCGAGGGATGTCCCTTCACCCTCGATCACCTTATGTGCCTTTACAGTCCCTGACTCTATCGAGGAGAGCTAATCAATCTTGCTCGCCGGGCCAGCAAGGCCTCATTCTCGAGTATAGATGAGGCTCGAGACCAAGGTTGGATGGGCCTATTTTTCCGAATAAAGACTTCGGACCTAATCCCTGCTGAAGACATGTTGTTTCCTGAGAAATGGAACACAAATCGTGAGTAGTACTTCGCCTTGAATGTTCAATCTTGTTGTTTTACCTCTTATCTTCTTCCTTATCGATCTTTTTGGTGTTGCATATGTGGCCCAGGTGTCGGACGTAGTTCCTGAACTTAAGCAATGGATCGAGGGCCTGGTGTCACAGAGACCATACTCTGAGCGTGCTTGGATGGAGTTATCGAAGGGTCAATGGGAGGCCTGTAATCATGGTAAGTTTTATCCTTTGATTCAATACTATTAGATTACTCGCACTGTGGAATTCTTATCTACTCTATTTTCTTTTGTAGGTATTCCTAAAGACATTGCTATAAGGCCTTCATCCGGTGATGAGGATGTGCCTCTCGAGCACCCTGCTCCGATGCATAATGATGAAGAAGAGGAAAAGGGTCCCGAGTTCTCCAAACCCAGAAAAGAAGAAAATTAAAAAGAGGTCACGCAAGCCTAGGGGAAACACCGGTGCTCTATCCTTGAACTCAATCCGCCCGATTAAGGACGAGTCCAAAGAAGAAGAATAAGAAGAGAAACCACTGGCCCGTGTGCAGGCAAGAGTGGTATAAGGGTCCTCTAAACTGGCGGTTGCTGAAATCGAACCATCCCGACACTAAGAGATTAATAAGGGAGTCTTAGCCGAAGCTTCTGAACCAGAAAGGATTGAGGCCACCCCACCCTAAGCTAGGGGGGTCAAGAGAGAGACCGGAGGCTACGCTTCTCAAGCAGAGGAAAGTGTCCCGAGAGATGAGATCTGGGCGATCGACATTACCGGGTCCTCTCAGATTTTAGATGCCATGATTCGCAAGGCCGGTATGTCAGAAAGTCGTTCTTACCAGGGGACTCAAGGGGAGACTTATATCCATCACTTTTTGGACGGATTCGAGCCTACTGCCTTCGAGGATGTAACTAGGCTCAGAGATTTGCCGGTGCCAATGAAAGTACCAATACCGGGAGCTAGTGGGTCTTCCTCGATCCCAAAATTGGTGAACCGGTTCCTGGCCCCGAGTGTCGATTTTGACCTAAAACGGTCAATAGCTTTCTCTATCTTAGAGGATGCCCGGGTTTTCTCTGCTAGCATGGGGGTCACTAGTTTCCTTCTGTGCTTGGTGACTGAAGACGATCAATCAATGATGGACAAGGTGGAAACCCCCTGCCTATTCAATGAAGCCCAACAAGCATTAAATCGGGTAACTTTGCATGTATTTATTCTCATATATTCTAACTTTTATAGTTGTAAATAACCATAGCATCTTCCCTTATGTTTACAGGCTTCGGTGTTGCATCATGCGGAGTTCCTTCGATACCGGGAGGAATTAACTAACCACGAGGTCGAGGCTCGGGACCTCACTGAGAAATTTGACACCTACAAGCTTCTCTATGAGAAGCTTCAGTCTAATTTAGTAATGGATCGAGATGAGCATGTCGAGATGGCCGAGCAGGTATTTCGAGTGCTTTACGATAGTGAAGATGAATTGAAGATATTGACTAATGATCCAATCCTACAGATCCTACAAAGACTTGAACATATCGGTGAGCTTTAGGCACATATAGATATAACTCAAGCTGAGGTTGAGGAGTTCAAGAAAAATATGGACATCTTAGCCTCGAAAAGGGAAGTCGCCCAAGCACAACTGGAGTCGGGTGAGTTCCAACTCCGAGCTGTAAAAGAGAAGGCCTCGGTGTAGATAAAAAAATTGAGAAGCTTCAATCCCAATTGGACTTGGATTTTTCTGATAAGTCAAACTTGGCCAATGAACTCGAAGCGGCAAAATCTGAGGTGGTCGTGGCCAATACCAAAGCTAATGCTAAAGTGGCTACATTTAAGGTCGATGTCGAGGCCATCCAGGCGTAGGATAAAAGCATGGTGGATCATATAAGGTGGCAAGGTTGAAGGGAAGCCCTTGATGGAGTCTATGCTCAAGGCTTCTATATACTGGCTAAAATCGAGAACGCCAAAGCAGAAGAAACCAGGGCTCGAAAGCTAGCCTTTCCCGAGGAAGATTGAGAGTTTGAAGGCAGGAAAGATCCCCAGGGCGGAGATGTTGCCTTCGATGAAGACCAGGCCACTTAGGCCTTTATATTTTTTGCTTTTTTTGCATCGTTTTAGGCCATTTCGGCCATTGTAAATTTTTGAATTAAGCCATTCTAACATATGTAAAATAATATTGGGTACTTTATTACTTGTATTCGCAAAGGTCGGAATGTCTTAGCATAAAATAGCTTAGGTTGTGTAAGTTCAAACAACCCTTCCTTCACATTATTTTTATTTTTGAGTCATCTTAGAGGTTCGGTGTTACTGGGAACCTTCTCCCAAAAGTAAGTAACTCAGAATATAGCCTTTAAAACCAATTATGAAAATTTTGAAGGCATATTTTTTGTTACAGTTCTCGGATGTCTCTGAGCTGTGTTAATGCGGTCGTAGCCTTTTAATTCGGGCACAGCCCATTGAGCTTGCTTTTCCCGAGTTATCCAAGCTTGCCTAAGATAACATTCCCCGAGTGGGTATGGTCTTGGACTTTAAAATTCAGGGGTTGCCTAAGAGTTGTTATGCTCCCGATGATATTGTTCGACCTGTTCGAGTTTGTTTTTTGGACAGCAGTCCCCGAGTGCAGGTGTGATCATCCGTACTCTGGTTATAATCGGCTCTTAAGATCATTTCCTTAAGGTATCGAAATTACAAAAGTGTAAAGTGGAAATTTTTCTAAGACATAAGACAATTGCAAGGAAAGCACTTCTCTTTATTCTCGTGAAAAATAGTTATACATGCATACATGTTTTATGCCAAGGCTCGATCAACCTATGTGACCACGGTTCATTTGACCGTTTGGCCCTTACAACAAATCTTACATGTCGAGACCCTTATATTACGAAGTAATTTCCTCTCAAAAAGCTGATATCCAAGGGTAATGCCCCCCAATATTCGAGATTGATTGTAGAGGAACCTCGAATACTATTAGTGCTATCTTCGACACCGATTCGTGATCGATCTTTGATTCTAAGTTAGCACGATCCAATGTTTCCTCGTTAAAAAACCTTGCCAAAAAACCCAACTGGGACAAAAATGATTCAAGGGAAAAAGAGTGCAACATATTCTTTCAAACTTAAAAAGACTTTGTGCCGCTATTTGTCAACCAACTGCAAGTGTTAGTTTGAAAGTATAAAGAAATGAAATAGGGTCATACCTTAGTAGTAATATTGTTTAAGGTGAGTTACATTCCAATTGTTCGGTAGTTATTCTCCGTTTTTCATTCTAAGCTAATAGGTTCCTTTCCTTGTGACCTCGAGAATCTGGTATGGTCATTCCTATTTCGGACCCAATTTCCCTTCATTCAGATTTCGGGTGCTTAGTGTGACCTTCCTTAGTACTAAGTCCCCGACATTGAAGTATCGAAGGTTGTCCCTTCGATTATAATACCTCTTGATCTATTGCTTTTGGGTAGCCAATCGGATAAGGACAGCTTCACACCTTTCATTCATTAGGTCTAGGCTCATACTCATGGCCTCGTAATTTGATTCCTTTATTTCATATCAAAATCTAATATTTGGCTCCCCGACTTTGAAGGATAGTAGAGCCTCGGCGCCATAAACCAATAAGAATGGGGTAGCCTCAATACTAGACTTCGAAGTTGTGCGATATGCCCAGGGAACTTCAGGCAGGATCTTTTTCCATTTTCCCTTAGCGTTAGTCAACCTTTTATTAAGGTTTTGGTTTATGGTTTTGTTGGTCGATTCGGCTTGTTCGTTCCCACTAAGGTGATAAGGTGTCTAAAAGATCCTTTTGATCTTATGGTGTTCGAGATATTTAGTCAATTTACTTCCGATAAACTATTTTCCATCGTCACATACATTTTCGGATGGTATCCTAAACCAACATATGATGTGGTCCCAAATGAAGTCGATGACTTCCTTCTCCCTAACCTTCTCATATGGATGTTCTTCAACCCACTTAGAAAAATAAATAGTCATAAATAAGACAAATTGAGCCTTATCTGGTGCTGACGAAAGAGGGTCGGTGATGTCTATCCCCCCACTTCATAAATGGCCATGGCTATAAGACAGAATGCAAAAGTGCTGCAATGCGCCCGTTTAGACTTTGTATGTCCTTAAAATTATCCACTACCGTGATATCCTCAATAGCTTTGATATTTTTGGGGTTGATCTTGATTCCTTGGTTGGACACCATGAACTCGAGGAATTTACCCGATCTGACTTTGAACGCGCATTTTTTTAGGTTCACCTCCATGTTATACTTCTTCAATATACTGAAGGTTTCCTGCAAATGCTTTAAATGGTCTGCTGCTTATAGGGACTTAACTAATATATCATAAATGTAAACTTTCATGAATTTCCCTAGTTATTCTCCGAACATTCGATTTACTAGTCGTTGGTAAGTGGCACCGGTATTTTTTAATCCAAATGGCATTATGTTATAGTAGTATGAGACATACTTAGTGATGAAAGAGGTCTTTTCTTGATCATCTGGGTTCATCTGTATTTGTTTGTACCCCGAGTAGGCATCGAGAAAATTGTGGATCTCGTGACCAGTTGTGGCATCTATCATGCGATCAATGTTAGGCAAATGGAAGGAATCTTGGGGCATGCCTTATTGAAATCTTTATAATCTACACGCATTCTTAGTTTGTTCCCTTTTTTAGGAACTACTACTACGTTTGCTAACCATTCCGGGTATTTGACCCCCGGATGGACCCTATTTTAAGGAGTTTAGTTACTTCGTCCTTGATGAAGACATGCTTGATCTCGGACCGGAGTCTCCTTTTCTACTTTACTAGATGGAACTTCGCGTCCAAGCTCGGCTTGTGAGTAGTGATCTCCGGTGGGACCGTGGTCATATCGAAATGGGACCAAGCAAAAAAATCCATATTAGCTATAAGAAATTGAATAAATTTTTTCCTAAGCTCGGGAGTTAACCCCGCGCCCAAGTATACCTTTCGATCGGGCAGATGTTCTATCATCACGACCTACTTCAGCTCTTTGATTGTTGATTTGGTAGCATCGGAATCATCGGGTTTTATAAAAGATCGAGGAACCCCGTAATCGTAGTCTTCGTTAATCCCTTGCTTTTTCGATTGGGTCGAGGTTGGCATCAATGATTGATATCTGGTTTCACATTTCGCTTTCGAACCTGAGTCCTTTGTCGATGAGAGTGTTGATATTGAAATTACTTCATCGATAGCAAACATCTCTTTTGCGGCAGATAGTTCCCCATAAATCGTCTTTATCCCTTCTAGTGTTGTAAATTTTAATTCCTGGTGAAAGCTCGAGTGCACAACCCTCATGTTGTGGATCCATGGTCTCCTGAACAGGGCGTTGTATTTCATATCCCCTCGATTACATAAAACTTGGTCTCCTGGGTGGTACCGAATATGTTTACCGGCAACGTTATTTCTCCCTTAGTAGATTATCAAGCCATGTTGAATATGTTTAGCACTCGGGCTGTAGGTACGATTTGGTCCTGTAGGGTGAGTTATTCTATGACCATTGATTGAATGATGTTGGTCGAGCTACCTGGATCAATTAGAACATGTTTAACTCGAGTTTTATTCATGATTACAAAAATTACCAGTGCATCATTATGGGGTTGCATGATTCCTTATGCATCCTCATCGTTGAAAGATAGAGTCCCTTTCGGTACATAACCTCGAGTCTATTTCCCTTGTGATTGATACTTTAGTGTATTCTATCATCAGACCTTGAGGAACATCGAACCTTGCGATGATCATATGTATGACGTGTTGGGGCTTATCTTGTTCATTTTATTTCTTGGAATCCCTGTTTCAGAAACGATTCGTAGCTCGATTAATCAGAAATTATCGAAGGTGACCGTTGTTGAATAACTGGGCTACTTCTTCCCTCAATTGTCGACAATCCTCTGTCATGTGGCCATGTGTGCCATGATATTTGCATATTTGGTTGGGATCCCTTTGTGTTGGATTAGTTTGTGTAACGACCCGGCCGGTTTTTTTTGGGAATTTGTGCCCTAATCACCCATTAACTGATTTCCCTAAGTTCATTTCTGCTATTTTGGTTTGCCGGGACGTTAGGTATTAGGATTCGGAGTGTTTTGGGACACTTAGTCCCTAAATGAGAGCTTAAGAGCTAAAAAATGGTCCGTATTCGGAACAGTGTGAAGATGACCTCAAAATGGAAATCCGACGGTTCCGTTAGTTCTGTTAGGTGATTTCGGGGTTGGGAGCGTTTTCGGAATGTAATTTGGAGGTCCGTAGCTCATTTAGGATTGAAATGCCGAAGTTTGGAATTTTGAGGTTCCCGGTCCAATAGTAAATTTTTGATCCGGGGGTCGGATTGGAATTCCGGAAGTTTCTGTGGCTCCGTCATGTCATTTGAGATGTGTGTGCAAAATTTCAGGTCATTCGGACGAGGTTTGGTTAGGTTTTTTATCAAAAGCATATTTTGTTCAAATTTGAAGTTCTTAGGCTTGAATCCTTGATTTAATCGGGTTTCCGATGTTGTTTGAGGTGTTTTGAGGATTGGTACAAGTTCAAATAAGGTATTAGGTGGTATCTGTGCTTTTGGTTGAGGTCCTGGGGGCCTCGGAATGATTTCGGATGGTTAACGGGGTAAATTTCTAAGTTTGGTTGCAACTGGTATGAACTCTTCTGGTATTTTCGCTTCTGCGGTTTTGCAACCGCATAAGCGGCCACTTCACCGCATAAGCGGATTTTGCACCACCTCAGGAGAACCGCAGAAGCGGTCTCCTTTCTGCGTAAGCATAACCGCAAATGCGGTTGTTAGTCCGCAAAAACGGACCCAGGCCTTTTAGTTGGACTGCAAAAGCAGTTATTCCCACTGCAAAAGCGGGACCGCAGAAGCGGTCCCTGGGCTACAAAAGCGGAAAACACTGATCTGATAAGGGTGTATCCGAGGGTTTATTTTAAAAGTGTAAAAATTAATTAAGAGCTCGGGAGAAGGCGATTTTGAGTGGATTTTGAAGAGAAGATCATTAGGTAATGTTGCTTTGATCCTTTCTAGTTATATTCCATCATTTCCTAGCTAAATCAACCATTAGAATTCAAATTCAAGGTCTAAAATTGGGAAAAATGGGTGAAACTTCTTAGACCTAATTTTGTGATTTTGAGGGGGCATTTGACCTCCGATTTGGGAGATTTTTATATAGTTAGACTCGTGAGAGTACGAGAGTTCTGAAAATGTGAAAATTATTTGATTCCGAGACGTTGGCTGGAGTGGCATTTTGGTTATTTTACCTATTTTTGCGCCCTAGCTTAAATTTTTATAGTGGAATCAGTTGTTTACATTATTATTTACGATATGTAATTGAATTGAATAGATTTGGGCCATTTGGAGTCGGACACTCGTGGCAAGGGCAACGTTCCCTAGTTGATTTCGCATTGGTTCGAGGTTACTGGCTTGCCTAACTTTGTGTGGGGGACTTCATCCTTTAGGATGTGATAATTGGTAATTGGATGCCTTGTACATGAGGTGATGAGCGTGTACTTGAGCTAATTGTTGAAACCCGAATTTTTACTTAAACACTTGAATTGGATTTTTCTTTCATATTTGCTTTATCCTACTTGCTATTATAGCATGTGCTAGTGTAGAAGAGCATGTTTAATTGATCCAAGTTTCCTAATTGTTTAAATTGCCTTAACTGTGATTACGTGGAGCATGTTAGGCCAGTATTATTTGTTGCCTTGTATTGTTGTACTTCAATTTCTAAATATTTCTCTGATTTTAGTTGCGCATTTACATTGGGACTACGGATGTGGGATTCCGGGAGCTCCCCCCCCCCTTATTTTTTTACTTTGGGACTACGGGTTTGATTCCTGGGAGATCCCCCTGCATTTTTATTTTGGGACTATGGGACGGTATCCCGAGAGATCCCCCTGCACTTTTACGGGACGGTATCCCAGGAGATCCCCCTGCACTTTTATTTTGGGACAATGAGACGGTATCCCGGGAGATCTCCTGCACACTGATGATTGGACTACGGGACAGTATCCCGGGAGATCCTTTGATATTGATATGAGAGTTGGACAACGGGATGGTATCCCGGGGAATCCATTGGACAGTTGAGGAAAGGGCTACAGGACGGTATCCTGAGAGACCCTCGTTGACATTCTTGCAATTTAGTTGTATTTACTCTGTGTTTCTTTTTTGTCCTCGTAGTATCTTTATTCCATTGATCTGTCTTATTACACTGCTGCGTTCATTAGTTTTCATCAGATTTCTACACTGTTAATATTTTTGCTGCTATATTATTTCTGCCTCAGTAGAGCCCTGACCTTTCCTCGTCACTACCCAACCGAGGTTAGGCTTGGCACTTATTGAGTACCGTTGTGGTGTACTCACGCCTCTTCTGTGCATGTTTCCCATTGCAGATCCAGGTACCTCTACGCAGGCGCATTATCAGTAGCTGCAGGGAGCATTTTCGGAGACTTGAGGTATATCTGTCGCGCCCGTAGACCGGAGAGTCTCCCTCTCACTCTACCCTTTAGTTAGCTAGATGTTATTCTGTACTTCCTTGATATAGACTTTCCCGATTGTTAGAGTAGTATTATGTATCTCTGTTAGTCTGTGTTTCCTGTGGGTTTCCGGGTCTTTGGGATAGTTTCAAATCTTAAAGTATTAAAGTGTATGTGCCAGGCGGCAGTTGTATATATATTTCATCTTATTTAGTTTTGTTTATAATTCCACAAATGTTGTTACTTCCGCAATGTGTTAGGCTTACCTGGCCGTGAAGACTAGGTGCCGTGATGACGTGTTCACAATTGTTAAACTAGGGTCATGACAGTTTGTAAAGGTCAAGGCCACTTGGTTTCTTTGATGTGTCTGATAGTCGATACGATGGTAGCCGCATCAACAATAAAGTTATACTCTAATAATCGTGGTGTCTCTTTGGGTCCGATGACCAAACCTGACTACTGGGACAAGCTTGGTATACTGTCTAGGTCTTTCGAATCCATTCTTCCTCATGAGCCGTCGAAAGCTTTGACCTTGATCACTTCTCCTTTCATTTTGTGTAGAATTTTGCTCAGATTCGTTGCTCCTATGATCTCCATTATACGGCCAATATCGATTTATGTTCGACCTCCGTTCTCGGTTAATATCCATCTTGATTCTATTGGCAAGTCTGATAGGATAAACAGACCCTGAAGGAGCCCTAAGTTGATTATCCTTAACCCTGATCTTTGATTGATACCGATTATGCACATCAGCCCTGGTAACAACTGGGTATTCTATAAAATTTTGCTTCAACTGTTGTGAAGCCATTGAGCTTCGAATGTTGAGTCATTGAGTGAGAGCTTGAACATCCCAATCATCAGCGACCGATGGCAAGTCCATCCATTCCATTTGGAATCGAAACACGAATTCTCTGAGCATTTCATTATCTTCTGCCTTACCTTGAAAAGGTCTGAATTTCTGGTTTCGACCTTGATGGCCCTGGTGTGTGCCTTTACGAAAGAAGCTGCAAGCATGGCAAATGAGTCAATAGAATTAGGTGGTAAATTATGGTACCGTATCATAGCTCCCTTTAACAAGGTCTCCCCGAATTTCTTTAGCAATACAGATTCGATCTCGTCATCCTCTAGATCATTCCCTTTGGTAGCACACGTGTAAGAGGTGACGTGCTCGTTCAGATTGGTTGTTCTATTATACTTAGGATCTCGGGCATCTGGAACTTCTTGGGGATTGGCTTTGGAGCCTCACACGGGGGAAAGGTTTTTGTATGAAATTTTTGGAATCCAGTCCTTTCAATATTGGCGGTGCCCCCGGATTTGATCAACCCTGAAGTTATGGGTTTCCAGCTTTTTGTCGTTTGCATTGATCATCTTTTCTCCCGACTCAATGCGCTTTGTTAGTTCTTCAAGCATCTTCATGATCGTAGGATTGGTCTCCGATTATTTCTCGTTCGATTTTCTTAAAACGGATTCAACCATGTGTACAACCTCTTGGAACGGCTCGAGCTCGACCCTGCTCGATTGGTGATTCTAGTTTTGGAGCTGGGTTATTGCCGCATGTTGAGCCTATAACATTTCAAATATCATCCGCAGGCTAATCCCGCCATCTTCACCGCCACGTGCGCTTTGAGCGGATGATCGAGCATTCCCACATAAGCTACCTTTGGGATCGACAACCAAATTTCCGTTGATTAAATGTGAACTGACGTCAATTGGATATACAACTGGAACTCCATCCAGTCCAACCGGGGGTACATCATTCCCTGGTGCTATGTATCATTTTTGCCTTGGTGGCCGAAATCATTGTCAATGTGTAGTGCTGACTGAGAGTTTGACATTTTCTAGTCCTACAATCAAAGATACTTCAAAGAACAAGTGTAAAATAGTGTGTGTCACCAAAATTTGTACCAAATAACCACTATTATCCTTAGCCCCGCGATGGACGCCAAACTGTATACCATATTATCGGATAACAATTGAACTTATACGCAGTTTTAAGGATACATGATATAACTTGGTACAAATTAAGAAGAAATAAATCAATATTGAAATTAACGGTAAAACAATAAATGCAAACCAACACAAATTGAATAGCCTTGTCCCTCGAGTTTAGTCACCCTTGAACCAAAAGATGTTTTAACCAACTAACGAAAGCTAGAAAATGACAGTATATTTCTTTGTATTGTGTAAATATGATGTGTTTTACAAATTATTAGACCCTCTCTATATAGTATGGAGTCCTACTCTTGATACAGTCCTATATGAGGTAAGAAATCTCATGGTTAGCTACATCGGCCTCTTCTTGATACGTGTCGGGACTTTCGTCGTGATCCTTGCCTCATTGCAGATATTTTTGCTTTCCCTTATTTGGCTCGAAAAGTTTCCCTTGATATTGGTCGATCTTTATCTTGCTCGGTCTTGATCTTGGCCGATCTCGATCTTGATCGGTCTTCGGGTCACGAGATCGATGATCTAACTTTGCACCATGGTTCGATATGACATGAAGTCGAACCTTGACCTATCATATTCCAATCTCAATTAATCACACAAAGGGCAAGCCCGATTTTGACTGTATCCACTACCAAAAGTGAGCATCACGAAAATACAATCTACCGAGCAGCCAGGCTATACAGTAAGAGAAATTCTCTCTGCGTTCCCAAGATTTGCCACTTCAACGGTGGCTTTTAGACACAAGAAGCTGATGTGGCACAATGGGTGACTTTCACCTCTTTTAAGCGCGTGGATGTAGTAAAAGTAAATTGATCAGTATTGAGAAGCGAACTTCTTATCAAATTAGTAGGAAGAGAATTTTCATCACGAAGATACATGGGCATGACCACTTGAAAATGTATTAAAAGTAAGAGGCTATTTAAAAGGGAAACTTACACAAATGTACCAAAAATGTTTCAACTTACCAACCTCTAGCTATTAGTCATAAACTTACCAAAACTAGCCAAGCACATATAAAAATTAAAAAACCAAATAAATAAGGTTCTTTCTCTCAAAGAATCACATGCAAAAATCACCTTCTATATTTTTAAGCGTGATTAGCAACATTAGATGCAAGACGAAAAGAAAATTCCATGGATGAGGTATCAAATAAGGTGATGAAATAAAAAAAATACAATATTCCAAAAATCTAAGCCAAAAAGGAACTTTTGCGATGGGTATGGATGAGGAAGGTTGGAGGTGATTTGAACTGGTTTTGTATCAAAAATTCGTAATTAAATCGAGTGTAAAAAATTCTTTTATGACATGTGTATCACGCACGTATCTCACACACAGGTATGCATGAATATACATATGATACACAATTGATATATATGTGATACACATATTATTTTTTTCATGTTCAGTTTTTAGTTCGAATTTTCAATTCAAACCACCTCAAAACTTCACTAAATCATCCCAAAAATGAGATTCAGGCTCCTTAAGATGTACACAATCAATTCTAATAACACCCACTCAAAAGAAAGCAAAAACTTGGCATTTTATTTTGCTACAAATAGCTAATTGGCTAATATCAGTAATATTTTATGAATTGACCAATTTTCGTAATGAGCTACTTATAAATGGACATAGCTGATAGTTTCCCTAGTTAAAATAGACGGAAACAATTCAAAGGAAAATAATAAATAATTAGGTAAAATTGGAACACCAGAAGAGAAAGGTTAATATAGCTTGTGTCCAGGAGACTAGATGGGCAGGGTCGAATGCGAGGAATGCTGACGGTTATAAGTTGTGGTACTTTGGAGTTATGAGGGGTAAGAATGGAGTGGGTATCTTGGTGGATAGGGATCTTAGAGAGTCTGTGGTTAAGGTTAGGAGAGTGAATGATAGGCTAATGTTTATTAAGTTGATGATTGGTGAGTGCACCCTCAATATAGTTAGTGCTTACGCGTCGCAAGCGGGCTTGGATGAGGAGGTTAAGAGGCGTTTTTGGGAAGGCCTGGATGAGATTGTGCATAGTATTCCACCTACTGAGAGGTTATTTATTTGAGGTGATTTTAATGGCCATATCGGGGCAGCTGCGGGTAGTTATGGTGAGGTGCATGGTGGCTTTGGCCTTGGGGATAGGAACGGAGGAGGTACGTGTTTGTTAGACTTCGCTAAGGCTTTCGAGCTGGTAATTGCGAACTCAACTTTTCCGAAAAGGGAGGAGCATCTGGTTACTTTTCAAAATTCGGCAGTGAAGACTCAGATCGATTACCTCCTCCTCAGAAGGTGTAATAGAGGGTTGTGCAAGGATTGCAAGGTTATCCCGGGAGAGACCCTCGCGACTCAGCATAGGCTCTTAGTGATGGACATTGGCATTATGGTGAAGAGGAAGAAGAGGTATTCTCATGGCCGATCGAGGATTAGATGGGGAGCTTTGACCAAGGATAAAGCACAGGAATTGGAGGGGAGGTTATTGGCTATGGGAGCTTGGAGGAGTAGTGGAGACGCGAGCACTATGTGGTCAACTACGGCAAAATATGTGAGGAAGGCGGCGAGAAAGGTGCTAGGTTTATCGAAGGGTTTTTCTGGTAGGCACCAAGGAGACTGGTGGTGGAACGACTTAGTCCAAGGTAAAGTGGAGGCGAAAAAGGTAGCGTATGCGAAGTTGGCAGGGAGCTCAAGCGAGAAGGAGAGGAGAGAGAATAGGGAGAGGTACAAAGTGGCTAGGAAGGAGGCGAAGCGGGCTGTCACGAAGGCTAAGAATGCAGCATTTAGTCGTTTATACGAGGAATTAGTAGAGAAAGGAGGGGACAGGAAGTTGTTTAGGCTGGATAAAGCAAGGGAGAGGAAGGCCCGAGATCTGGACCAAATGAGGTGCATCAAAGATGAGGATGGTAGAGTTTTGATGGGAGATCCCCAGATTAAGCAGAGATGGCAGACGTACTTCTATGGTCTTCTAAATGAGGAGGGGGGCCGGGATATAGCACTAGGGGACTTGGGGAATTCGGAGAGTCTTCGAGATTTTAGGTATTGCAGGCGCATTTGGGTTGACGAGGTCGTGGGGGCTTTGCGTAAGATGAGTAGGGGTAGAGCAACCGGGCCAGATGAAATTCCGGTTGAGTTTTTGAAGTATATGAGGTAGAGCAGGATTGGAATGGCTGACTGGGTTGTTTAATGTAATTTTTAGGACGAAAAGGATTCTGGAGGAATGGAGGTCGAGTACAATGGTTCCGTTGTACAAGAACAAAGGTGATATCCAGTGTTGTAACAATTATAGGGGAATCAAGTTACTTAGACATACCATGAAAGTCTAGGAGAGGGTGGTGGAGGTGAGGGTGAGGAAGACGATGTCTATATCCGACAATCAGTTTGGGTTCATGTCAGGCCGCTCCATCACGGAAGCTATCCACCTTATTAGGAGGTTAGTGGAACAGTACAGGGATAAGAAGAAGGATCTACATATGGTGTTTATTGACTTGGAGAAAGCGTATGACAAGGTTCCAAGGGAGGTGCTATGGAGATTTCTTGAGGCGAAGGGCCTGCCGGTAGCATACATAAGAGCGATCAAGGACATATATGATGGAGCTAAGACTAAGGTTAGGAATGTGGGAGGCGACTCGGAGCATTTCCCGGTTGTTATGGGATTACACCAAGGCTCTATGCTTAGCCCATTCTTATTTTCCTTGGTGATGGATGCTCTGACACACCATATTCAAGGGGAGGTGCCATGGTGTATGCTGTTTGCTGATTGTCACACCTCCTTTCGGCGCTACCGCACCCCGCGAAGGGCGTGGTAGAAGGGAGTTTTTCCAAGTAAAGGACAATCGAAACGGGATTTAATTATTTAATTCAGAGTCGCCACTTGGGAGATTTATGGTGTCCCAAGTCAC
>MU764734.1:211073-226114 GCA_026770625.1 Nicotiana glauca | reverse complement strand
CTGGGTGTTCCCATTGGTCACCTAGACTTTTTCAGTCTATTTTAAAATTATTTTCTTCTCTAATGACTCCTAGTTTATGGATTCTCACCGGTATAGGATCAATGAAATATTTGTCTAGATGTTGTATCATTGATGACAAAGTGGCCAATGCATCGGCAAACTCGTTCTGAATTCTGGGAACATGCCGAAATTATATCTTTGTGAACCTCTTTATCAATTTATGTACATGTTGCCGATATGGTAATATCTTGGAATTCTTCCATTCTCCTTGTACCTATTGCACAAGCAAATCTGAATCACCGATTACCAACAACTCCTGAATATTCATGTCGATTGCCATGTTGAGTCCTAGTATGCAGGATTCATACTTTGCCATGTTGCTGGTGTAGGGAAATTTGAGTTTAGTAGACACCATATAATGTTGTCCAGCTTCCGATACTAAGACCACTCCAATGCCCACTCCTTTGAAATTTGCAGCTTCATCAAAGAACATCCCCCAATCGTCGTACGCTTCAGTAATGTCCTCTCCTACAAATGACACTTCTTCAGCAGGAAAATACATTTCCAGGGGTTCCTATTCTCCTCCCACAGGGTTTTTAGCAAGATGGTCTACCAATGCTTGTCCTTTGACCGACTTTTGAGTTACATAGACATTATCGAACTTACTTAATAGTATCTACCACTTGGCTAACTTCCCAGTCGGCCGGGGGCTTCTGAAATATGTACTTCAGAGGGTACATCCTAGATATAAGGTATGTGGTGTAGGCACAGAAGTAATTCCTCAATTCTCTGAGCTGTCCAGGTCAAGGCACAGCAAATGCATTCCAGCAAAGAGTATCGTGCTTCATAAGGTGTGAATTTCTTACTCAGATAGTATATGGCTTGATCCTTTCTCCCTGTCTCGTCATGTTGTCCCAGAACATATCCAAAGGCTCCATATACTACAGAAAGATAGAGTAGCAAAGGTCGCCCCGATTCTGGTGGGAACAAGACTGGTGGTGTGGACAGGTACTTCTTGATTTTGTCGAAAGCTTTCTGACAATCTTCAGTCTAACTTGTTTCAGCATCTTTCCTCAACATCTTGAAGATGGGTTCACATATAACTGTGGAATGTTCTATGAAGTGACTGATATAGTTAAGACGTCCTAGGAAGCTCATCACGTCCTTTTTGCTCCTAGGTGTCGGTAACTTTTGAATAGCCTTAATTTTGGACGGGTCCAGCTCGATCCCCCAATAGCTAATAATGAATCCTAATAACTTTCCTGCGGGAATCCCGAATGCACATTTTGCGGGGTTCAATTTTAAGTTGTACCTCCTTAACCTTTCAAAGAACTTTCTTAAGTCTGCTATGTGATCTGCGGCCTTCTTGGATTTGATAATGACGTCGTTCACACACACTTCTATTTCTTTGTGTATCATATCATGGAATATGGTTTTAATGGCTCTCATGTAAGTAGCCCAGTATTCTTTAGACCAAATGGTATCATCTTGTACCAGTATACCCCCATGGTGTAATAAAAGCTATTTTCTATGCGTCTTCTTCATCCATCCAGATCTGGTGATAACCCGCGAAGCAATCTATAAAGGATTGGAGTTCATGCTTAGAACAATTGTCGATCAGGATGTGTATATTTGGCAGTGGAAAGTCATCCTTGGGACCTGCTCTGTTTAAGTCTCGATACAATACATAATTTGACTTTCCTATCTTTCTTCGAAACTGGTACAATGTTGGCTAACTAAGTTGGGCATTCAACTACCCTAAGGACTTTGGCTTTGATCTGCTTAGTAACTTTCTCCTTGATTTTCAGGCTCATATCTGGTTTGAACTTTCTGAGTTTCTGCTTCACCGGCGGACACATAGGACTGTTAGGCAACTTGTCAGCCACTATGGACGTGCTCAAACCGGTCATGTCATCATATGACCATGCAAAGATATCCTTATACTCCTTCAAGAAATGGATGTACTCATCATTCTCTGTCGGTGATAAGTGAATGCTTATGCGAGTTTTCTTGACGGTTTCGGCATCTCCCAAATTTACTGTTTTAGTTTCGTCCAGGTTGGACTTAGGCTTATTATCAAATTTCTCAATTTCTCTTACACCCTCAGGTATTTCATCTTCTTCCTCTGAGGCACTATCCTTATATTGCGTTATCTCATTGCACGTCACAAACACCAGTTCATCAGGAATAGTATTAATGACGTTGTAGAAAGAAAAGTGCGGAAGATAATAATGAATAATAAATACCAATGCATTGATAAAACTGAAAACACCCAAAACAAGTACGACTTGATGAATCGAGTGTTTATTAGAAACAAGTAAGTCTTTAAAACAAAATTACTAAAAATATCTTAGATGCCTAGCATGGCTATAAAAATAAAATTAAGCTAATTGCCAAGCTACCCAGGGACTCGGCGGGCCCGGGATGGTGTGGCAGTCTAGTTTCTGAGAACAACTCCCTTCTCTACACGCTAAATGATGAGGCCTTCTTCCTCCTTCTCCTTAACTATTGCACCACAATCCTACCCTAGTCCTCTAGGAACAAATACCTCAACCCAACTAATGTTTCTTCTTCTTCACTAGGCAGTATTAAATATTTCAAAAATAAGGGTATGGCCATTTTTTTTAAATTAAAACTTGAGTTTTGGAGCTCGGATTTGGACGAGATTTTGAGGGATTTTTAGAGATATCAATTGGGTAATGATTTTTAACTTGATTTTGGAATATATCCCACTAATCTATCATTTATTTTCGGATTTGGGGTGAAAATTAGAAAAATTTGAGAAGAGTTCTTAGACCGAATTTTGGGGTTTTGATCAAGATTTTGGTGATTTAATTAAATTTGGTATGGTTAGACTCGTGAGTGAATGAGTGTTCGTATTTTGTAACTTTTACCTGATTCCGAGACGTGGGCCTAGGGAGGCTTTTTGAGTGATTTTCCAATTTCTTGCTTTAGCTTTGATTTCATTAGCTAGATTAGTTTCTTGTAGTTATCTTTATGTTATGTAATTAATTTTTGCTAGATTTGGGCCATTCAAAGTCGGATATTTGTGGAAAGAACATTGTGACTGATTAATCGAGCTTGGTTCGAGGTAAGTGGCTTGCCTAACCTTGTGTGGAGGAACCCCCCTTAGGGTTGGTACTGGTTTGATATGTGAGTGCAGTGTACGTGAGGTGACGAGTACGTACACAGTCTAGTTATTGTAAAAACCCTATTTTCACTGAATAATAACTTGTTCTTCTTCTTATTTGAGTTATATTAGCATGTGTAGTATCCTGATAACTTAGAAAAGCATGTCTACTTGCCTTAATTGCTTATCTGAACTTTGCGCAACATGTTTAGTGAGATTCTTGTTTTTCCTTGACTTATACGTAGTCGAAAGTGTAGATTTTCTTGCTGTACTGCTATTTCCGTTGTTTGACCTGCATATTTACGTTGGGACTGCAGAACGATATTCCGAGAGATCCCTCTATCTTGCATATTTACTTTGGAACTACGGAACAGTATTCCAGGAGATCCCCCTGCACATTTACGTTTGGGATTACGGAACAGTATCCTGGGAGATCCCTTGTTGTTATCTCTGTGTTCTGAGGTGTTGCTTTTCTATGATTATATTCTTGTTAAACTTCAGTATTTATTTTTACTGTGATATTTCATTCTTTCTTATTTCATTATATATTTGCCAGTAGGGTCCTGACATGATCTCGTTACTACTCGATCGAGGTTAGGCTTGACACTTAATGGGTACAATTGTGGTGTGCTCATGCCCTTCCCTGCACATGTTTTTCATGTGCAGATCTAGGTACTGCTTATCAGCCGCATTATCAGTGAGGCGAGCTAGCTGCAGAGACTTCAAGGTGTGTATGCCACGTCAGACCTTAGAGTCCCTATCTACTCTTCTCCGTGTCAAACATTTCTTGTATTTCTTTTTGTTAGACTCTCAAGTATTGAAATACTATTTTCTTTCTGTAGTTTATGACTTACGATATTTCGGGTTTTGGGAGAGTTTATGTAGTGTTTGAGAGTGATTATTGTATATGTCGAGCGACATCTAAATTTCTTATTTAAACCTACCTATGAATTGTTAGCTTTCATGTTTTCGTCTCATTTCCGCAAATATTAGGATTACCTAGTCGTAGAGACTAGGTGCCGTCACGACGATTCACGGAGGGAAAATCTGAGTCGTGACATTCAACAAATATCGTTTGAGACCTTTCTTAGACAATTGTTTGTTAATCATCAAAACCAATTTTCAGCTTTGCTCAACATGGGAGGTAGCAGAGAGGTGCACTCCAGATGTCTTGTACGCCATAGTTATAAATAAAATAAAAAGAGGACGCAACCGACTGTATCTTGGCGTAGGTGCTCTCTACCAATTCTCCAAATTTTGAGGGGAGTCAATCACTCAATCTGAAGCAATATAATGAGTGGTTCAAATCTTTGTATGTACAAGGTAATAATTGAAACAACTGTTAAATTAAGCTCTAAAATATACAGTTTTATTTATATAATTATACACCTCAATTTTGCAATTATTATACACCTCTATTTTTTGGAATATAAAGAAAGAGATATGCCTGAATAATTATATTTCGATTGCACATTTGACCTCCCTTTCTTTAGATCAAAAACCAAGAGGAAAAATCTTGTTGAAGGATCTCCAGAAAGGCATGGTGTTTGTACTTTGTTTCACTCTAGTATTCTTTAAGCTATATATGTTGCTATCTGTCCTTGAAAATTAGACATGAGCTCCTTATACCGAGTTGCTGATAATTTTGGAGTTCTTTGGAGATTGGTAAAATTGACATAATGCAATCCAAATCTTTTTGTATACCCTTCTAACCATTCAAAGTTGTCGAGCAATGACCAAGCGAAATAGCCCCTCACATCTGCACCTTCCCTGATATATATAAAATCATCCGAACGTATATATGTTAAGGATTTAACTTATATACACTGACAGTATAAAAATCTTTTTACATGATCAGTATGCGGGATTAGAGGGAGAGATATACCTCATTGCATTTGCTAAAGAATTCAAGTGGCTATGCATGTACTCAACTCTTTGAATGTCATTGAGAGCATCTTCTAGAGAAGAATTTGGATTGTCACTCTCAGCAATACCTGCAAAAAGTTTCCACCATATAAGCAGTTGCCTCCAAATTAAAAAGATCAACTTGCATTTGATTAAACTTATTACTCCCTCTTTCCTAGTTTATGTCGCACACTTTCCTTTTATTTTGTCTGTTCCTTTTAACTTCAAAATTCTTGTTTTTACTCTTAGTGAGATAATTTATAGCCATACAAATATCTAAGGCTTATTTTGGACCACGTTTTAAAAGTCTTCATTCCTTTCTTAAACTCCAGAGCCAAGTTAAATGGTGCAGCATAAATTGGAACGGAGGGAGTAACAAAGTTATTTTTGTAAATTGCAGTTAACTTTTGGGTTTTATGTTACCATTTTCAGTGATGATTATTGGAGTGTTATTGAATCTTTCCTTCATGTACATCACAAGCTTTTCCATCCCTTGAGGGTACACAAATAGCCAGTCCATTGTAGTCTGAATCATTTAGAAGATAAAGAAATCAATGAATGTCTGAGCATCAAAATGGCTACTAACTCATTTTCTGCAGAATTAATGGATTAGTACTGATCAGAATACTTACAGGTTGTCCAATGTACACGCCGTCTTTTTCTGTAGTACGAAAATAGGAACCCTCCGACCAAGAGGTTCCATTTTCACAGGCGGAGTACAAGCAATCTTTTATATAAGCAGCAGTGTAATAATTGATGCCAATGAAATCAAGGCCATTATTCAGCTTTTTCAAATCATTGTTTGAAAAAGCAGGCAGGTTATTTCCAAGAATTTGTTGCATTTCTTCAGGATATCTTCCAAATATAATAGGGTCTAAAAACCTGAATATCAATTTTGTATTCCATCAAAATAAGTAGATATTCGATTTCTTGTTTTCTTTCCCCTTCTCTTTTCTGGTAATATAAGCACTGATTAAGAAGTCTTACCAGTTGTAAACGAAAGCTCGAGCTCTCTGGGCTGCAGACTTATCTTCTGATGAATTGCTAAAAGGTTCATACCATTGAGTATTTAAAGAAATCCCAATCATACCTCCTTGTCTTTCCTGTATACCAGTAAAGAACAAACTAAAATTACTGGTCTTGTTATATTAATCCTCAGACCAATTTCATCTAAGGGGCGATTGAAATAAAAGACTCAGAAGTAAGGGTAGCCTGGTGAACTAAGCTCCCGTTATGGGGGTTGAGAGAAAGGTTGAATTACAAGGGTCTATTGTACGCAGTTGTCCTGTATTTCTGCAAGAGGCTGTTTCCACAGCAAAAACACAGAAGTAAAAATAAATAAAACGTGAACTTAGTAAAGAACTTAAATTCTATTCTCTGACTGTGTAAAAGAACTTTTACACTATTAGATCACCCAAAAAATAGATGCAGAAAGTAGCCGGAATGGCCAAAGGATAAATTGTCTAAATTTTGTCTTCTAATCTCCACAACTTTCCGATTTTCCAACCCCCTCCGCCGCGTCTAATATCCATGTAATAAAATCATTTATCCACTGAAATTCCATCCCTTTTTATATAAAATTCTCAGGAGTAACATGACAGTTGAAATAACCTGATACTTAGTTCGGTAAATGCTGACAGCCATGGCGTGGGTTAGGATCATATTGTGAGCAGCAATGAAAGGTTCCTTTTCCGAATTCCCAGCACAGCAATTACCAAATGAACGAGAGCATCGAGCTGGAGGGAAAGTCCCCAATCTATAGCCGCGAACGGCCATCACATTTGGCTCATTTATAGTCACCCAGTATTTAACTCTGTCTCCAAAATATTTAAAACATATGTCTGCATAATAACTGAAATCACTCCTGGAAACAGAACAGCTTTGTTCAGCAGAATAGCAACAACAACAACAACAATATATCTTAGTGTAATCTCACATGGTGGGTTCGAGACAGCAAATAGGGTAGGCTCCCCTACCTGGTGGAGATAGAGAGGATAGTTGTTCAGCATATATATATATCGCGAAGTATATAAGAGGCGAAAATACTTACTGTATTTTCGGACTTAGCCAACCTCCATATCTGTCTTCAAGTTCTTGAGGTATATCATAATGTGTTAACGTGACAAACGGTTCGATCCCTAAAATCATAGAAAGTAAAAGAATTGTCAAAGCCAGCATATGTTTACTTCCTGCATATATTTTAGATTATTGTGAACCAAAATATGTGAAAAGCTTGTCTTCGTGCAACCTATATGTCGCGAGTTTGGGCCGTGGAACCAGCCTTTGATGCTTGCATTAGGGTAGGCTGTGCGGCCCTTTCCCGGGCCCTTCATGAATGTAGGATGCTACGTGCATCGGGGGCTACCCTTTGTGTGTATCAAAATATGTGTAAAGTTGTCTTCGTGCAACCTATAGGTCACAAGTTCGAGCCATAGAATCAACCACTAATGCTTGCATCAGCGTAGACTGCCTACGTCACATCCCTTGGGAGTGTTGCCTTTCCCCTGACCATACGTTAATGCGGGATGCTCCGTCCATCGGGCTGCCATTTTTGTGAATCAAACTATGGTGAAGTGTGAACAGGGGCAAAATCACTTTTTGCAAAGGGTGGTCATCAACTGACCACCCTTTGCTGAAAAATTATAAAAAATTACATTGTATGTAAGTAAAATACTAATTTTAGATGCATAAAACATATATTGAACACTCTTTATCGGTTTTTTTTATACTTCTTTCAAGTCTGAACACCCATGGAAATATTTCTGACTTCGCCACTGAGTGTGAACATAACTACAATAACAACAACAACCCAGTATAATCCCACTTAGTGGGGTCTGGGGAGGGTAGTGTGTACGCAGACCTTACCCCTACCCTGAGGTAGAGAAGCTGTTTCCAAATAGACCCCCGGCATCCTTCCCTCCAAGAACTTCCCACCTTGCTCTTGGGGAGACTCGAACTTACAACCTCTTGGTTGGAAGTGGGGGTTGCTTACCATCAGAGCAACCCCTCTTGTCACTAAATCAATGAGACATGCAGAAATAACCTTTTTGTATGAGTGCATTAATTAGCTTATTGTAATGCTGAATTCCAGCCATATTGACATCTCCATACATCCCATCTGATTCAGTTATTGGACAAAACAAAAGGATATTAATAAGTAGAAATGGCAGTTAAGGTCAATAATTAAGGAGTTTATAATATGAGATATAGATAAAAGGAGTGATAGTTGTAACTTACTAGGTAGGATTCTTGCCCATGAAATAGAGAAACGAAAGCTATTCACTCCCATATCTTCCATAAGCTTGATATCTTCCTGTTTTCATTTATTTCCAAAAATTAGAATTATTAGATTTCAAGCATTTCTTTACATATCATGCTTTAGAGATTCATCATATTGATCTATATTTTCATTCTTAGATTATTTCCAAAGATCAAGAATTCTTGCATTGTCAAGTGATCTTGCCAAACGAAGATTCACAGCCATTGGTCTTGCTATATCTTGCAAGTTTCCTTCATCCCAAGCTGCTAAATTAACTCTTAAATTAGTAAAACAAGTGTGATACTGGCCCGTATTAAGTTTAACTTGGCCCGCCACCTTGATCCACTAGTCATATCCTCGAACTAAGTTTCACGTGGCCCATTATTACGATTTACGGGTCAATTTTTGAGATTGACTATGCCATCCACCTGAGCTAGCATTTATAACCACCAAATCCCAGAGCTAGCTTCTTGTTGTGCGCGTGTATCTCTAGGCTACCTTGGCATGGTAAAGGTAATAAATGAGCTTTACGAAGTCATCCCGTCTTTTTTATGCTCGTCATGCCAAACCATTTGCTTTGACGCCCGTTGTTAGGCTAGCTCAACCAGCCTGAATATAATTTTAATATGGCACTTTGGACCAAATGCGCGTCATTTTACTTAAAAAGGTCACACAATATTACGAGTATCCCTATACTTCATAGGAAGCTTTTCAATCTTTTTAATTATCAATGTAGAATTTATTCATTCACACACCCTACAAAAAGTACATCCACTTACTGCATTTTTATTGTAATGGTGAATTAGTGATTAGCTCGGAGCAACAAAGTGACATCTAATTAAGTCTTCAGCTCTTATAGTGAAATATTACACTTTCTCTTTGTGTCATAAGCAAGTTGTTAATACAAATTACGCAATCCCTCTGATGTCTCTTTGTTGAATTTCGTCGAATAAATCTTCACAATGATGTATTTTGACTTCACAAAGTCACAAATATTATGTAATGACAATTTATTTTTAGGGTGAGTTTAGTACAAAGGAAAAGATTTCTGTGAAAAATACTTTTTTGAAATAAGTAGTTCTATTACGTAATTTCTAGATAAGTAAGTACAAAATATTATTCCAGGAACATATAAGTAGTTCTATTACGTAATTTCTAGATAAGTAAGTACAAAATATTATTCCAGGAACATTTTGTAGAAAATCTAGACAAATACTTGAGAGGGTGGGGCCATGGGGCTGCGGTGATGAGGGGTGGGGGTAGGGGGTGAGGGTGGGGTGTGGGGGTTGACGGTGGGTGTTCGAGTGTCGGGTGAGAATGGGAAGTGGGGACGAGTGTGGGGTGCGGGGTGCGGGGTCGAGGTGTAGGAGGGTCTAGGGGTAGGGTGGTGAGATAAATGGGGTTAGGTGGGGATGGGATGGAGCGGGTTGGTGAGGATGTGGAATAGGGCGAGAAGGTTAAAAAAAAGTTTTTGAAAATATTTTTGCTTTCTGTTAATAGAGAAAATATTTTCCTTAATTGGAGGAAAATTAATTCATGAGGAAAATATTTTCAAAATATTTAAGTCAATCATCACCAAAAAGAATTGAAAAATATTTTTAAAAAGTATTTTCCCCGTACCAAACGCACCCTCATTGTCCCATCAAAAGATGTGCCGCATAGCTCTACGCATAGATTACCAGATACGCAAATACTATGCTTGTGGGACAACAATTAAGAAGAAACCACATTTTTTCGTTGACATAGGAATCGTCACTGGTCCACAGATTCTGTACCAAAGAAAATTTCCAACGACAATGACTAAAATAAAGATCTTGTCCACTGATGTTTGTTGTAAAAAAAAAAACACGTGAAATATTCTTTTCCAGAACTTTTTGCAAGAATTGACAAAAGATTTTAAAATTTTAGCAACATGGAAAACAAACGCCAAGACCAAAAACCAAACGGACACCACTGGAAGTCAAATTTGTATTGTGATTAAATCAAATTGCAGTAAACATTAAATACACTATTAGAAATCCGGGCAAAATCGTCCCAAAAAATCGATCAAAGTTGGTCAATGGTTAATAATTATCCAAAATGCGACCATTTACGTGTGGATCGTGTTCTGAAAGTCGGAAGGGTATACCGACCAAAGTTGGTCGGAAATTACCGACCAACTTTGGTCGGTCAATTAAATTCAAAAACAAAAAAATTGCCGGAGAAACCAACCAAAGTTAGTTGGTATTGTAATTACGTAATTAAAAAATGCACCATCTTGGAATCACAACAAGGTCTGTACCGTGGCAGATACTATTATACCATTAAATCATTGGTACATTTTGTTTTAAGATTGTCTTTTATTTCATTTATACTCTTTAATTGTGTTTTCGCACAAAAATAACTAACCAAAGTTGGTCGGTTTTATTAAAAAATAAATTACCGACCGATTTCGGTCGGTTTTTTAACATATTAACTGACCGATTTCAGTCAGTTTTTTAAATATTAATTTTAATTTTTTTAAAATAAAAATCAATGAAAGTTGATCGATTTCTTGAAAAATAAATTTTACGGGGCTCAAAAATCGTTTCCCACAAAACTGACCAAAGTTAGTCAGTTTCGTAAAAAAAATTAATAAAATAAAATAACCTAATTTGATCGATTTTTTGGCCGGTTTTTTGACCGACTAAAATTGGTCGATTACGCTTTTTGCCGAATTTTTAGTAGTGACAGCGCCAAAAAAGTCACTGTGGTTTATAAAAAATGTACTACAATGAGTAAGCACATATCAGTTACGGTATACACTTGAAGTATTAGCTAGCTTTGCTCATATTGCTTGCATTACTACTAGCTTGTTTAGCCTAGCTTATTTTTGGACAAAAGTATTTTTTTTGGTCAGAAGTATTTTTGGCCAAAAATTGAGGTATTTGGCCAAGCTTCTGGAAAGAAAAAAAAGTGCTTTTGAGGAGAAGCAGATAGCTTCTCTCCAAAAATACTTTTTTGAGAAGTTCTTTTGAGAAAAATACACTTAAGAGCAGTTTTAAAGCTTGGCCAAACACTAATTGCTGCTTAGAAGTGCTTTTCAAACTAATTAGCCAAACACAAACTGTTTTTCGCCAAAATTACTTTTGAGAAAAGTACTTTTGAAAAAAAACACTGCTCAAAATAAGCTAATTTTTGCAGCCTGGCCAAACGGGCTAGTAATATACTTTACGTACAAGCTGTTGGGCATATGAAGAAAGTTCCATAATCGAAGAGATTGAAAAATTATACTCTCCCAGTTTATGTGAATTTATTTCCTTTTTGGTCCGTTCCAAAAAGAATGAACCATTTCTAAATTTAGTGCTCCCTCCGTTTCATATTAAATAAGGTACTTTCCTTTTTAGTCTGTTCCAAATTTGGAAATAATTCAACTTTAAATTCTTCATTTTTCCTTTTTTGCCCTTAATGAGAAACTTTTATAGCCACACAAATGGCATGACCCCACAAACTTTTTATCCCTTAAGCTTTTAACACCACAACTTTCAAAAGTCTTCTTCTTTATTCTTAAACTTCGTGCCGAGTCAAACTACCTCAAACAATATGAAACGGAAGGAGTAATAATTTAGCTTAAACTTATAACTCTACTCTTTCTAAATTTAGTAATAATTTAACTTAAACTTACAATTATACTCTCAATGAGAAGCTTTTATAACTACACAAATACTCTGGGCGCCATTTGGACTTGTTTATGACTATAAATTTCAAAAGTCTTCATTTTTTTTCTTAAACTCCATACCCAGTCAAACATGTTAACATAAATTGGAACGGAGGGAGTAAATAAAATACAAAAATACTCTTAATAGTACGAGGCCTTTTGAAAAACATTGTGCAAGTTTAATCCAAATAGCTGATATCACATCATGTTAGTGATATTGCGTCAAGCTCATGAACCAACTTTTAATAGTTAGGACATCTTCAACCTTACCCCCATCCTCCATAATGGGGGCAATTTTTGGGGAAATTCTACTCCAACTCTCCCCCATTTTTATCCCCAAAATGAGGAATGAATAGTGTTCCTTCAAATATGAGGGTATACTATTCATCTTCCTCATTACTATTCATCAATTTTTTATTATTATTTTATTATTTAATCTTTTATTTTATCTCTTTATATACACTTAATTATATTTATGTAATATTTTTATAATATTAATATTATATCTTAACTTTGGTGTATAATTTTGATAAATTAATTTTCATGCATATTAATATTTTATTTGAATTATTAGTTAATCTATAATAATTGCTTACAAATGATATTACTTAAAATTTTATGAAATTGTTTTAATTATGGAAATTATAAATTAATAAAAATAAAAGATGGAATTTGTTTAATTGAAATTAAAAAATGAATTCGAAATAAAAGATAATAATATAATATAGAAGAGAGAGAAGAATATAAAAAAGTTTGGGGAAAAAAAATGGGGGAATGGTTGGAGTAAGTTGTCCCAAAATAAGAAAATCTCCATTTTGAGGACAAAAAATGGGGTAAAGGTTGGGAATGGCCTTAGCTATCCTGTCCACAAATTCTTAAATTAATTTAAAGCCAGAAAATAATAGTATGTGGACAAATCTTTTCAAACCTTAGCTTGATTATCTTGGTAGAGTTGGTAATTGTCTGTTCATCATGGAAAGATACTGAATTTTGAATGCTTAATTAACAGTTAACAAAAAGTGGATAAATCATCTAAAGGGTGTGGTTGAAATGGTTGATAAATAGAGGTTTCGAGTTCGAACACTCAAAGTAGAGAATTTATTGACCTCGCCTTTAAGGATTGAGGCTGCTCGTGCTCGTGATAGATTTAACTTTAAGTCGCTATATTTGATTCGGTTAAGTCATGTTCCTTCGGTCGCTTCACTTAGGCGGCCTTCCCTTATATACCCTAACGTTTAGAGTAATTATGGGTTTGAAATGAGAAAGAAAAAACGGGTTGAATGCAATGAATGAATAAGAAATTGACAACATATAAGGAGCGGTTTATTTCCTTAGTGGACACTTATCTGAATTAGTTGGGTCAATAAACTTCAAATATGATAACGAGAAAAAACATAAACAAACAGCGGATTCATCAAAGGCGTACCCGATATCGGTTGTAATGGTCGAGAGCAATATCTCCATTACTTCCATCTGCTATGTGCCCTGCAGCAGATCCCCCAGTCATATATTTTAATTCTTGATTATTATCTGGGGGAGGGGGGTGGAGGGGTGGTGCTGAATGTGCCAAACATGGGAAGAAGTTTGGACATATACGGTCAAACCTTTCTATAACAGCTTTGGTTGTTCCGATATTTTTGGCTGTTATAATAAAGTATTGTTATAGAAAATATATTATTATAATATAATATAAAATCAGTTTCGAGAAAAATTAATTTTTTATAGTAAATGACTGTTATATATTAATGCTATTATACAGAGATCTATGCTCACCAGCTTCATGAGTAAAAACATCCCAATTGTTAAGTCCTTTTCCATCACTAAGGAAAGCTCCTTCAAACTGCAAAAGAAACAAGATTTTTTTTTATTTTTAACATGCTCTAAAACAAAAGGTTCAACTACTGTATAAAACAAGATGTAGAAATAAGCAGAGAAAAACCTGGTAACTAGAAGAGGCTGTTCCAAACAAGAAAGTGCTTGGAAATGAAACTGAGTTTGGATATTCTTTGCCACTAACACTAAGGTAATTTTCTGTCTGAGAAGATGATACCATGAAACCAGAAAGAGAAATATTTAGTGCAAATATTACATGCCAAATCATTGTAGTTGATTCCATTATACTTAGAGAATAAATTACTTTGCTCATGAATGCAATGGAGAAAATGCACATTCTAAGGAAGGGAGGAAGAACAAGGGTATTAGTGCATGGTTTGACTTATTAATTTTTTCCTAATATTATATGTTTCATGTTTAAAGATGTTTAAGATAGTAGAAAGAAGATATCCGAGTGCTTATATAGAAAACCACACGGTACTAACACTAAGATTGTAGGGTCTATCCTATTCAAGAGTAGGCATGTGCCTATGAAATAAAACTTGTTGGAGCTAAAGTTTGAAAATAAGTGGAGGAGATTCCTGTGACATTCTCTGAGGCTATGTATTTTCACTAAAAGACCGGCTAATTTCGTCCGGAAAAATTGACCGAAATCGGTTGAAAATTGAGAAAAAGCAACCGATTTTCTATCGCTTTTAATTAATCGAAAAATAGTGGTCGCTAAGGTGTTTCAACTAAAAAACGATCGGTATATTCAACGCGTTGACCAACAATCATGTATTTACCGACCAGAATCGGTCGGTATTCAATTAAATTTTATTTATTTATTTTTCAAATACCGACCGAAATTGGTCGGTATTAATTAATTTTTTTTAGTTTTCAAATACCGACCGAAATCGGTCGGAATTTTAAATATATAATAATTTTAGAAATCTCCATATATACATTTTTTTTTTGTATCGCATGTATACTCCGTAGCTCGAGATATCATAGCACCACAATATTATATCTTATTACTATATTGGAGTACTAATTAGTACTAGTATATATTATCATTATTATTTTATTGAATTCTAATTCTATATAGAATATTAAATCTTATTACTATATATACAAAGTGTATAGTATTAAGCTATATATACCAAGACCTGGTCATACATGTATATATATATATATATATATATATATATATATATATATATATATAATGAAATATTATTTATTTAAAAGCTATTTAT
>MU764734.1:194230-209831 GCA_026770625.1 Nicotiana glauca | reverse complement strand
ATATATATATATATATATATATATATATATATATATATATATATATAATGAAATATTATTTATTTAAAAGCTATTTATATAAAGATTGACAAAAATTTACCGACGTCGGTCGGTAATATTATTAAATTTTATATTTTAATTATTTTAAAATTGTATTTTCGGCCGAACTCGGTTGAAATATTTAATTATAACTTATTCCGGTTGGTAAATTAAATATATATAATTTTCGTTAAATTAAAAACCAATTGCCTTGGGCGGGAAAGCATAATTTCAAATATTCCGACCGAAGTCAGTTGAAATTTTCAAAAAAATGTAATAAAAAATTATTTTTGTAGATAATATACATGTATGACTAGGTCTTGGTCAAATATTAACCAAGTTCCGACCAAAATCGGTCGGAGTTTTTATTTTTTTGTTGTTGGACCACTATTTCATAAATATATTCTTTGACTTTTGCGACCAATTTACTTAAATTTATTTTTCGAACGACTTCGGTGGGTATTCTGTGAAAGAATTTTTCCACTTTTCTAGTCGTGTTTGCTCCTATAAAAGGATACCCAACAAAGAGAGAAATAAAGAGCGAGACATTACAGATAGTGTATAAGAAAATAATGTGTAAGGAAAATAGAGAGTGTGGTTGATATTGTGGTAGGATGGGAATATCAAAAAATATTTATTTCTTTTGAGTGCTGTATTGGTCTTTAGAGTATTTTACTCGGACATACAAAATGTAAAATTCCTTGCTATAGTGATATCAGTTTCTCCTTTCAGGGTCGTAGTTTTTTCCCTTATTTAGAAAGGGTTTTCACGTAAAAATCTTGGTGTCATTGTCACTCTTTTATTCTTGTTGATTATTGTATCTTGGTGCTACATTATTATTCTGCTTTTATTATCATGGATATTATTTATTTTAGGGGATTTATTCCCAACAATCGGTATTAGATCACGGTTTCTGCTCGTACATAGAAATATTATTCACGGTCTATACTCAAAAAAAATATCTAGAGTAACATACGATTAGTAAAATTTAATGGAGATCGAAGTTTCTCAATATGACAAAGAAGGATTAGGGATTTACTCATCCAATAGGGATTACACAAGGTACTAGATGTTGATACCAACAAGCCTGATACCATTAAAGCCGAGGATCGAACTGACTTGGATGAAATGACTGCTAGTGCAATCAGGTTGCACTTATCAGATGATGTGGTAAATAACATCATTGATGAAGACACATCATATGGTATTAGGATAAGGTTGGAAAACTATATCTCCAAAATATTGACAAATAAATTATACCTAAAGAAGCAATTATACACCTTACACATGGGTGAAGGTACAAATTTTTTATCATATTGTTTCTTAAATAGACTAATCATACAGCTCGTCAATCTTGGAGTAAAGATCAAGGAAGAAGATAAAGCCATCTTGCTCTTGAATCGTTGCCATCTTTCGTACGATAATGTGATGACCCGATAGGTCATCTTATGAATTAAAGTCAAATTCTATGTTCTGAGGCCATAAAAACCTGATTTTATCCCTCCTTAGTTTGCGCGTGCAGTTCGGGCGTGTTTTTGAAAGGCTTTTATGTTGAAAGGTTATAAAAATAAGGATTTTTGCTTTAAAACATTATTTGACTTGACTTCGGACAATACTTTTGGTAAATGGACCCGGATTCGTATTTTAACTGTCCCTGGAAATCCGTATCAAAATATGAGACCAGGGTGTATGCCCGAAATCTAAATCGGAGGTCCTTAGCTCGAGTTATGAATTTTTATTGAAAATTGAGAATCTGAATATTTAATGGTTTTAAAGATAATTTTAATGTTTAATCTTGTTAGTATCGGGTTCATATTTTAGTTTTGGAGCCCAGTACATGTTCAATATAATATTTAAGATATGTCTGTAAAATTTGGTGAGAAACGGAGTTGGTTTGACGTGATTCAGACATTCGGTTGAGAAAATAGAAATTTCAAAGTTTTCTTGACAATTCCATTTGATTTGCTGCTAAATTCATGGTTTTAGATGTTATTTTGACGATTTGATCACGTGATCAAGTTCATATGATGTTTTAAGACTTGTGTTCATGTTTGGTTTAGAGCCCCGAGGGTTCGAGTGAACTTCGGATAGGCTACGGAGTGATTTGAACTTGGAAAAATTTGATGTTATGACTGAACAGGTTGCATGCCTCTGATCTCGCATTTGCGAGATGAGGCATCACAATTGCGACCTCTGAGGGTTTCGCATTTGCGAGCTAATTCTCGTATTTGCGAGGAGAAGCTGGGCCAGCAGTGTTCACAATTGCGAACTTTCCTTCGCATTTGCGAAGGAAGTCTGGGAATGGCGGGGATCGCAATTGCGGAAGGTCAGGCTTGCATTTGCGAGACTTTCTTCACAATTGCGATGAAAGCAGGAATGGGGAGACCTTCGCATTTGTGATAGGTTCTTTGCATTTGTGGGGCTCATATTTTGCGAACCCCATATCACAAATGCGACACCTGCAACTAATCAAAATAACTTTTGGACGGTATTTTTCATTCATTCTTCAAATTTTCAAAACCTAAAACACAAGAGGCCATTTTCCAAAGAATTCTTCTTCCCCAAATCATAGGTAAGTGATTCTTAACTAGTTTTTTCAATCTTTCACTTCATTTACAAGATTTCAACCTTGAATCTAAAGTTTTCATGGTAGAATTGGGGATTTTTGGGTAGAAATTCGGGATTTTCAAATTTAGGAATTTAGACCTCAAATTGAGCTCGAATTCCCAAACCAATTGTATATACGGACTCGGGGTTAATGGGTAGTAGGGTTTTGGTATGAATTTTGGGTTTGGACAAGCGGGTCCGGGTGTTGACTTTTTTAATACTGACCTAAATTGAGTACTTTGCTATCGTGGGTGATTCCTAAGGCTTATTTTGAAATTTTTGGTTGGTAATTTTCTAGATATTGTTGGTTCGGAGGAGTGTCTAAAAAGCAAAGCTATGATTGAGTTTTGAGTGGCCTTTGGTTCGAAGTAAGTGGCTTGCCTAACCATGTGTTAGGGAACTCACCTTAGGATTTGTACTGTTTGATATATGAGCACCGTGTACATGAGGTGATGAGTGCGTAAACGGGCTATTTGTTGAAAAACCACATTTTTATTAAGCAATTATCTGTTTTCTTTTAATTGAGCAACACTAGAATATGTAACTATCCTGTTTTGTTTAGGAAAGCATGCCTACATGCCTTAGCTGTCTTAACTGCATTAACTACCTATCTGGACTCTATGTAGCATGTTTTAGTGAAATTTCCTGTTCTTCCTTGACTCAGAATTAGTCTAAATTGTGGTTTCTTGCTATAACGGTTATCTATATTTGGTTGAGCTGCATATTTACTTTGGGACTACGGAACGATATTCAGGGAGATCCCCCAACACTACATATTTACTTTGGGACTACGAAACGGTATTCCGGGAGATCCCCCAACACTATATATTTACTTTGGGACTATAGAACGGTATTCTGGGAGATCCCCCTGCACATTTATGTTTGGGACTATGGGATGATATCCGGGAGATCCCAATGTTGCTATTAATGTGTTATGAGGTGTTGGTTTCCATTGAGTTCTATTCCTATTAGATTTCCGTATTTATTTTATTGTAATATTCTTTCTATCTTTTTTTAATGGCCCTGACCTGATCTCGTCACTAATCGACCGAGGTTAGGCTTGACACGTACTAGGTACTGTTGTGGTGTACTTATGCCCTTTCTTGCACATGTATTTTGTGTACAGATCCAGGTACTAGCTATCAGCCTCGAGTCTAGCTGTGTGGTTGCTGCTTTAGGAGACTTGAAGGTACATCTGCTCATGTCCATACACCTTGGAGTCCCCTTCTATCCCTTGTGTTAATTCCTCTCTTGTTTTCTTCAAATGTTGATGTATAGAACAGTTATGAACTCTTAGAAGCTTGTGCCTGGCAACATTCTGGGTCTTGGGAAAAATGCTTAGTGTATATGCCGAGTAACACTGTTTCTTCTTATTAGCTATATCTGTTAGTTGTTATTCTTGTATTTTCATTTCATTTTTCGTAATGTTAGGCTTACCTAGTCGTAGAGACTAGGTTCCATCACGACCGTTCATGGAGGGAGAAACTGGGTTGGGACAAATAATTTGGCAAAAACTATCATGCATGGTAAGACCACCATTGAGTTGAAAGACATCACATCGGCCTGTCTACTCCATGAAAAGATGAGAAACAAGCCAAAAAATCAAGGGCAGACTCTCATCATAGAAGGTAGAGGTAGGAGTTACTAAAGGAGTTCAAGCAATTATCGTAGATTTGGAGGTTGTGGAAATTCCAAGAACCAATCCAAATCAAAAGCCAAAAATGGTTCAAAAGAGATTGCCCAAATCTAAGAAAGGGAAAATGTGAAAGTAGTGGCCAACAGAAAGACGACAAAACAACTACGACAATGCAAAATAATGATAATGTTGTTTTCTTCATAAATGAGGAAGAGAAATGCATGCATTTGACAGGTCCAGAGTTGGAATGGGTGGTTGACATAACAATATCTTACCATGCCATACCGGTATGAGGTCTTTTTTGCAGATATATGGCAGGTGATTTCGGCATTGTGAGAATGGGTAACACAAGTTACTCAAAGATTGTAGGAATTTGTAACATTTGTATCAATACAAATGTCAGATGCACATTGGTTCAAAAGGGCGTGCGACATGTACCTGATTTGCGGATGAACTTGATATTGAGAATTGCTTTAGACTGAGATGGATACAAGAACTATTTTATCACCTAAGGATCATTGGTGATTGAAAAAGGAGTTGCTCGTGGCAGAATTTACATGACATATACAGTAATATGCCAAGGTAAATTGAATGTGGCACAAGATAAGATTTATTTAGATTTGTAGCACAAAAGAATGGGTCATATGAGCGAGAAGGGATTGCAGATTGCGATGTTGCTTTTCATTTTTTTGTCATGCCGTCTATGGGTGGCACCTTTGCAGTTCAGGATTTTCAAAGTATGAAGTTTCTTGAACCTAGTGCTTGGGAAGTTGTGCTCGACCGAAAGGGTAAGAGGCTGCTTTTCAATCCAGCTTGCCAGGAAATCACTCATATTATTTGCCAAAAGTATAACAATAAAACCTTGTGACTATTATTTATTTGGTAAGCAACACATAGTTTCATTTCAAACCTCATCTGAATTTTTATTGAATATACTTGATTTGGTATATTCTAATGTTTGCGGTCCAATAGAAATTGAATCAATGGGTGGTAAATAATATTTTTTTACTTTTGTTGATGATGCTTCACGTAAATTGTGGGTTTATTTCTTGAAAACCAAAGATAAGGTGTTTCAAGTTTTCCAGAAGTTTCATGCTCTGGTGGAAAGGGAGACAGATTGAAAGTTAAAGAGTCACTGAACTGACAATGGAGGTGAATACACTTCAAGGGAATTTGTAGAGTATTGTTCGAGCCATGGTATCATACATGAAAATACAGTTTCTGGAACCCCACAACACAATGGTATAGCTTAGAGGATGAACCTTAGCATTATTAAGAAGGTTAGAAGCATGCTCAGAATGGCTAAATTGACAAGTCATTTTGGGGTGAAACATTTCAGATAGCATGTTACATGATTAATAAGAGTCCATCAGTTCCATTGGAGTTTGACATCCTAGTGAGAGTTTGGACCAACAAGGAGGTGTCCTTCTCATATATGAAGGTGTTTAGTTGCAGAGCTTTTGCACATGTACCAAAGGAGTAGTGAACAAAGCTGGATGATATATCTGTTCCATACATATTCATCGTATATGGAGACGAAGAGTTTGGATACATATTGTGGGATATTGTAAAGAAAAAGGTCATCATAAGTAGAGATACAATCTTCCGAGAAAGTGAAGTTGGACCTGTAGATAATCAGTCAAAGAAGGCCAAGAATGGTATAATTCCTAAACTTGTTACCATTTCTTCTAATTCTAACTATCTCATAAGTGCAGAAAGTAGGACTGATGAGGTTACCGAGAAGCGAGAGCAACATGGTGAGGTTATTAAGCAAGGGGAGCAACTTGATGATAATGTCGAGCAAGTGGAGTACCCTACTCCGGAAGAAGAACAACACTGTGATGACCCGGCCAGTTGTCTCATGAGTTACCGCTCCGTTTTCCCCCCATATTTGCTTCTTTATGCTTCATTATCTGTTTTTCATGTGATCAAGTTGGTTAGTTTGTGTTCGGAGAGGATTTGATAAGAAATGAGACACTTAGTCCTTTTTAAGAAGACTTAAGTTGGAAAAGTCAACTAGATGTTGACTTATGAGTTATAGGGCTCGGATGTAAATTCCGATGGTTCGGTTAGCTCTAGGGAGGTGATTTGTGACTTAGGAGTGTGATCGGAAGTGATTTTGGAGGTCCGGTGTAGAATCAGGCTTGAATTGGCGAAGTTAGTATTTTGGTGAATTCCAGTTGATAGGCGAGATTTTGATCCAATGGTCGGAATGAAATTTCGAGATTTGCAGTAGATGCTTTATTTCATTTGGGATGTGTGTGCAAAATTTCAGGTCATTTCGATATCGCTTGGTCGGGTTTTTGATCAAAACTATATTTCAGAAGTTTTTGGAAACTTAGGCTTGAATCCGATGTGTTTTGACTAATTTGATGTTGTTTGAGGTGTTTTGATGATTGGAACAAGTTTGAATGAGGTTTTAGGATGCGTTGATGCTTTTGGTTGAGGTCCCGAGGGCCTCGGGGTGATTTCGGATGGCTAACGGAAGGTTTTTGGGACTTAGGATGCTGTAGAAAATTTCAGGTAAGTGTTGCAGGTTTTTGTTCTATGCGATCGCAGGAGGAGCTTCACGATCGCATAGGAGGATCCATGGGGGATGTTCAGTTGTTCAATGTGATCGCAGTGTTATGTCCTCGATCGCGTAGGGTCAGGAGTTCATGCATTGCGATCGCAAGCGTGTTAGTGCGATCGCATAGAAGCTTTTGAGGGGGCTGTTCATTTGTTCAACGCGATCGCGAAGGTTGGGTTGCGATCGCATAGAGTTGTGAAGTTGGTGATCATGATCGCGTAGTATAGATCGCGATTGCGATCCCGTAGAGTTAAGTGGATATGTGTCTTGGCAGGTCGTTTGTGCAACGCGAACGTGGGAATGAGTCTGCGATCACATAGAGTGAGTTGCCTGGGAAATGCGATCGTAGAGTCTTGGTCGCGATCACATAGAGTAATTTTTGGGAGCTGGGAATTTGTTCTTCGCGATCGTGAAGGATTTTCCGCGATCACGATGAAGGAAATATAGGACTGGGCAGAATGTTTTAAAACACCTCAGTCGCGATTTTGGGATCATTTGACACCCATAGTTGTTCATTTTTGGAGATTCTTGAAGGAGATTAACAAGGGATTCAAGGGGGAACGTTTGGAGGTAAGTTCCTTGGACTCAAAACTCGTTTTTATTGTGGAATCCATCTAGGAAATCATTGAATTATTGCTAAAAATGGGATAATAGGGTTTGGAATTTTTAGATTTTTAAATTGAGAATCGAGGGGTCAATTGTGGATGGATTTTGATGTTCTTAGTATGGATGAACTCGTGAGGAGATAAGTAACCCGTTGATGTAAAAATTTCTGAGTTTTGAGATGTGGTCCCGGGGCTTAGGTTTTTGCTAATTTTGAGAATTTTTGTATTTTTCGATTGTTTGGATTGGGCTTTGTTCCCGTAACATATTATGACGTATTCGTTCTGAGTTTGGATAGATTCGATGCACGTGGAGGCCAATTCGAGGGGCAAAGGTGTCGCGAGTTAAAGAAATAGCCAGTTCGAGGTGAGTAATGATTGTAAATGATATTCTGAGGGTTTGAAACCCCGGATTGCACATCGTAGTGCTATGTTGAGGTGACTTGCACGCCGGATAGCGAGCGTGGGGTAGAGCACCGTTGGGAATTGTGACTTAGTCCATCCCGATTGATGATTTTACCGCGTATTTGACTACAATTTATTTGTTATCATCATAATTTGGGCTGATTGCCATATTTGGGCTACGTGCCAACTATTTGAACTCTTCGGGGATGTTTATCACTATTTCCTCACTGTTTTGAATTATTACTTGAACTTAGTCCTGTTGGTATCTACTGTTTTACAAACTCAGCCACTTTTACTCAGATTTGAAACTTAAATGATATTTCTAAATGATGTTTTGGGCTGAGAACTACTGTTTTACTAATGCCGGAAGGGCTTGTGATGATTTTCGAACTGAGTGAAGCCGAGGGCCATATGTGAGGATATGCTGAGTGATATGAGGCCGAGGGCCTGAGACACATTTATATGCCACGAGGTGGCTTGATAGATATGAGGTCGAGTGCCGAGAGATGATGCCACGAGGTGGCTTGATATTGTGCTTGGGCCTTAAGGGGCCCCTCAGGAGTTTGCACCCCCCAGTGATCACTATCGACGAAAAATATGGATCGGGCTGCGCGCCTCAGCGATATATGGATCGGGCTGCACGCCGACGGTTACTATATGATATTGTTCTGAGAGTGAGCCCGATGGGCTGAGAGTGTTCTGAGAGTGTTCTGAGAGTGAGCCCGAGGGGCTGGTACTGTTCTGATATATTGCCCAAGGGGCGAACCTTTATGTGTTCATTTTTCATATTTTACCGGTTAAACTATGGTATTTGTGCCCGAGGGGCGGATTTTCTATGCTCATCTACACTAACTGAATTGCATTCATTTGCATAACTGTTGAAAAGTCATTTTAAAAGAATTTTGAACTGAGCTAAGATGTTTTAAGAGATTTCACAACTTCATGGTTTTCTTAAATGGTTTTTATACTGCTTCTATATAGCATGATGATATGCTTTGCATGATTTCTTACTGCTCAGTTGTTATTTACCTTTATTACTCACTGAGTTGGAGTACTCACTTTACTCCCTGCACCTTGTGTGCAGATGCAGGTATTTATACACCCGGTAGCGGGTTTTGGCTAATTGGAGGCAGGGTCATAAGAGTTTTAGTGAGATGGCTGTCAGCGTTCGCAGCACCGTTTTTCTCCCTTTTCGTTCATCAGTCCTATTTTGTATTTTTCAGACCTTATAGTTGTATTTATACTTTAACAGATGCTCATGACTAGTGACACCCCGATGTCGGGCTGAGTTGGGTTGTTATTCCGCATGATTATAAAACTTTATTGTTGATTGCCTAAAGGATTGGATTATTCATCCTCATAAATGACTTATTGATTTATTAAGCTGTTGGAACTGAATTTGAGTAAGTGTCGGCTGGCCTTGTCTTCACGAGAGGCGCCATCACTATCGGGTTTGGGTTTTGGTTCGTGACAAGTTGGTATAAGAGCCTAGGTTACATAGGTCTCACGAGTCATGAGCAGGTTTAGTAGAGTCTCGTGGATTGGTACGGAGACGTCTGTATTTATCCTCGGGAGGCTGCAGAACCTTTAGGAAACTTCACATTCTTGAAATTCTTATTGTACGTCCTTGATTCATCTTGGAATATAACTCTTTGAATTCCTTCCACGCATTTGTATGTGTGAACGAGCGCTCAGTATCAGATGTGCCTTGATGGCTTGTAATTCCCGATCGAGGGGTGGGACGTGATCTCTGTGAGTTTGATGTTAGGCCAGTCTTGAGGACTTGAGGCCGGATCTTTGCCTATGGCTTGAGCACCGAGGTGCTGATTGTGTGAGCAAGTGTTTTGAACTTATATGTTCGGTATTGTCCCTATTAGTGAGAATGATGGCTGGATAGCTACGTGATGAGTAAGTATGTATCTATATGACTTGGAAGTGACAAGGAAGGGCTGCAGGATGATAGATGAACTATTAAGTGTTTGATTTTCATTGTGATTGGATGTGTAGCCCCAAGTTATAGGCGCGTGAAGAATCTTTTCATGTCTCCCAATTGGAGTGAAGTAAATTTCATGTTGCAGTTTGAGTTTAGACTCAGTAAGATTAAGTGACCGTGTAATGTGTATGACAGTGGAAGGTAAATATAGAAATATTAGTTTGAGGCGAGACATGTGGGTTATCTCCTGCGGAGTGTTCAGGAGTTGCGTGACTTTATGTTGTATGTTAGAAGGTGTCATTTACAAGTGAGATATATATGTTGACATTTAAATTTTGGATCGCTCAAGAGTGTGGATTTAACTACTAAGAGAGTGAATACGAGATTTGCAGAAGATCTGAAGTACCGGGTGATTTGTGTTCCACGAGCTTTATGAAGGATTTAGTTAATCTCACTTTAGTATTGTATAAGAAATAAAGTATATGCGTTATGAGTTATGATGTGTGTTTTGATATATGGCTTCGAGCCAAGTTGGGGAGTTGCTATTGATTATTTGATTGCACGGTTATATTCTATGTTGGTTCCGGTTTGAGGCATGCTGGTGAATCAGTTCTGGGTTGCGGAGATTGAGCCCGATGATGGCTAAAGTAAAGGAATTTTTTGACTAAGGTAAGGCTATATGCCGTAGTGTCAGAAGTGCCAATGAGGCATTGGTTGTTCGGTTCTGTTGATCGGGTTAAATTGTAGTTCTTAGAGTGGATGACTCTCAGGAATGGTTCTAATGTGCTCAAATTTTTGCATGTAATAATTGGGAAATTTCAGGTTGTATTTTGTTGCTAGAAATTGAGGTTTGCATTTGGAGGGTGTCAAGATTTGTGGGTTTTCTATATCAATTATAGGCTTCTATGTGGCACTATCAGGAAGGTACAAGTAATGGTTCGAAATTCGTAGAATGTCTCTTCAGGGTAAGTATTTCGAATGTGGTGCTTGCGGGAATATTTAAAAGAGTATTCAACGGCTTATGAGCCTTAGACGTTGTGGTTTCACGCTAAAGTTTGTAGGGCAAGTTTCAGTTAAGCATAATGGTGCACTAACAAGGAAAAAGATAAATGTGAAAGTAATTCGGTATGATAATGGATACGATAGGGTCTTAGTGTACTAATGATGTGGTGATGCTTTACAGATGTTTTGTGGCAATATTCTTGGGTTGGTAACCTACATGGCCTGGTCAAGCCAGAGAAATTCTGTTTTGATAACTTGGTTATGCGCAAGTAGATTTGAAAGTTTTCTTGATGGTTTTTACCATAGTTCGAGCCAGATATCTTCTACCGGTGTGGGGAACATATAGTATATTATGAACTCCTCCTAGCTGGGAGCAAATAGAAGATTTCTAACTGCTCGGAATGAAATTTTCCTATAGCCTAGAAATTCTAATGATATTTTGTGTTTGCAACAAGATGGCATGATAGACGTGGTGTATGGTACATGCTTAATATTTTTTTGTGCAAGGTGGCAGTTTATTCTTAAAGGGAAGGTCACGAATTCTGGATGGAATAGTCAGTTTTAGATATTTAGATGAATGTCATAACTGCTCGGTAAGACCTGAGAAGTGTGCGCATTATATTTTGGACTAACAAATGTTATTGGTATTACAACACTCACTTGGTTGATCGATCACCAATATTCCAATTTTGCTATGTAGCCTAGAAAATTTTTGAAAATAATTATCATGGGAGGATCGTACTTGAGGGATGTGTTAGTCATTTGAGTGCTGAGGTTGTGATTAGTTACGATGATTTATGTGATCTATGAATTTGGAGACGGGGAATTCTCAAAAATATACTATTTCGGGATTGTGGCATGTTTGAGGTGAGTATTTTATCTAAGCTCATTGGATGCACTAGTCGAGCTAATTGATCGTGATAAATATCCGCTATGAGCGCGAATATATGTGAGGTTTGAACCTGTGTGCAAGCACCGAGCCAATATTCATTCTCGGAAGATGCGTAGGCTATGATATGCCTAGAGTGGGATATTAAGCTTAAAGGAATAATGTTTCTCGTATTCGTAACTTTGTCGAGCACTATCTGGACTATACTTGAGATTTCCAAGATGCTAAATTTCGGAACAAACTTGGCAATTACTAATTCTGCATTGATTTGTTGATTTGAGCTGTGACAACATAGTTTGCTCATGCATACGATATAGAGTGTTATTTATGCCAGTCCAGGAGCTTGAGAATCTTATTTCATTTAGCATATACAGATGAATTTGTTGGATTGCTCCTATATGATATGCTTGGACTGGAGGTCTGTGACCATGCCAAGTGGATTATGTTATTGGAAACTGAGTTGCTCATCAAGTTGATGTTAATATGAGCTATAGAAGAGTTGGTTATTATTATTCTATTCACGTATCTTGGTTCCACTGTGATTGATGAGCTCATAGCATATCGTTGTGATGGTACTTGTGGAACTTGCAAAGCGGCTCTCTTCTTTGAGGTATTTTCCCTTTCTAGGGTAGCCGGATGGTGCAATATTGAGGTTTACAGGTATGGCATTGTATTATGTACTTCTCTGTGGGTATGGTGATTCACTTGTGGTACTAGACATCAAATTGCGCTTGGTTGATGATTTTGAGCATGGTGACTTGGGGTGTCTCATGTGAACTAGTGTCTGGATAGGGTCGCACATGGCAGCGAAGTTAGGTGGAGGTATGACCTTGCGGTTAGATTCGGTTGTTCTGTTTCTATGATGTGAGACGGGTTCTCAGCCTTGTGTTGTGGTGGTACTAGTGAGCTTGTGGTACAACTCTTTCTTTTGAGCTATTTTTATGATTTGAGTAAGTTCGGATTGTGGCTTATTGGTGCACGGATTGCACAAGTCATGGCTTTTGTCTGTGCTGACGTGTTAATGTCGCCAGAGTAGTTGTGCTAGATTAGATGAGATTGTTGTGATCTAGAATGAATACAAACGGATTTGATTTCAACATGTTGGGAGGATAATATCGAGGTTCAACCCAAAAATTTGCTATGGATTTTGCCAAAGGAGAAGTGGTTTCATAAATGGTTGATCTAAGATATGGTTATGGCTTACTGTGTGTTTAATTTATCATTCGCAGTATATGAAGGTGTTGAGATAAGACTTTAGTTGATAAGAGTTTTTCTATCGGTATTCGGGTATTGTGTGCAACTGCTATGATTAAAAGTTATCAATACAAGCATTTAAGTTCTGTGGTCTATCATGTAATTGCACCTGAGGTTGCAGGTATGGGATTATTACAGCTGGTTCGGGCTTATTCTGAATATAGATGTGAGGTTTTGATCTTGTGTATGATTTCAAAAGTGGAAATGTGGTACTATGGTTTATGGGCTAGATTGGATTGCAAAATTTCAGTTACGATATGTGTCAGACCTATATGAGATAGGGTGACGTCGGATCACCCCCGGGTATATGTGTGGCAAGGTTACTCAGCGATTGTTTGGCTTTTTGGAATACTCTGGGCACGTTCGAGGACGAACGTTTGTTGAAGTTGGGGAGGATGTGATGACCCAACCAGTCATCTCATGAGTTACCACTCCGTTTCCCCCATATCTGCTTCTTTATGCTTTGTTATCCGTGTCTCATGTGATCAAGTTGATTAGTTTGTGTTCGGAGAGGATTTGATAAGAAATGAGACACTTAGTCCCTTCTAAGATGGCTTAAGTTGGAAAAGTTATCTGGATGTTGACTTATGAGTTTGAGGGCTCGGATGTGAATTCTGATGGTTCGGTTAGCTCTGGGAGGTGATTTGTGACTTAGGAGTGTGATCGGAAGTGATTTTGGAGGTCCGGTGTAGAATTAGGCTTGAATTGGCGAAGTTAGTATTTTGGCGAATTCCGGTTGATAGGTGAGATTTTGATCCGAGGGTTGGAATGAAATTCTGAGAGTTGCTGTAGCTTCTTTATGTCATTTGGGATGTGTGTGCAAAATTTCAGGTCATTCGAACGTCGTTTGGTCGGGTTTTTAATCAAAACTGTATTTCAGGAGTTTGGAAACTTAGGCTTGAATCCGATGTGTTTTGACTAATTTGATGTTGTTTGAGGTGTTTTGATGATTGGAACAAGTTTGAATAAGGTTTTAGGATGCGTTGATGCCTTTGGTTGAGGTTCCGGGGGCCTCAGGGTGATTTCGGATGGCTAACGGAAGGTTTTTTCGACTTAGGATGCTGCAGAAAATTACAGGTCAGTGTTGCAGGTTTATGTTCTATGCGATCGCAGGAGGAGCTTCGCGATCACATATGAGGATCCATGGGGGCTGGTAAGTTGTTCAATGCGATCGCAGTGTTATGTCCGTGATCGCGTAAGGTCAGGAGTTCATGCATTGCGATCACAGGCGTGTTAGTGCGATCGCATAGAAGCTTTTGAGGGGGCAGTTCATTTGTTCAACGTGATCGCGAAGTTTGGGTTGCGATCGCATAGAGTTGTGAAGTTGTTGATCGCGATCGCCTAGAGTTAAGTGGATATGTGTCTTGGCAGGTCGTTTGTGCAATGCAAATGCGGGAATGAGTCCGCGATCGCGTAGAGAGAGTTGCCTGGGCAATGCGATCGCAGAGTCTTGGTCGCGATCGCATAGAGTAACTTTTGGGAGATGGAAATTTGTTCTTCGCGATCGGGAAGGATTTCTCGCGATCGCGATGAAGGAAATACAGGACTGGGCAGAATGTTTTAAAACACCTCAGTCGCGATTTTGGGGTCATTTGACACCCATAGTTGTTCATTCTTGGAGATTCTTTAAAGATATTAACGAGGGATTCAAAGGGGAACGTTTGGAGGTAAGTTCTTTGGACTCAAAATTCGCTTTTATTGTGGAATCTATCTAGGAAATCATTGAATTATTGCTAAAAATGCGATAATAGGGTTTGGAATTTTTAGATTTTTAAATTGAGAATCGAGGGGTCAATTGTGGATGTATTTTGATGTTCTTAGTATGTATGAAATCGTGAGGAGATAAGGAACCCGTTGATGTAAAAATTTTTGAGTTTCGAGATATGGTCCCGGGGCTCGAGTTTTTGCTAATTTCGAGAATTTTGGTATTTTTTGATTGTTTGGATTGGGCTTTGTTCCCGTAACATATTAGGACGTATTCGTTCTGATTTTGGAATGATTCGATGCACGTGGAGGCCAATTCGAGGGGCAAAGGCGCCGCGAGTTAAAGAAATAGCCGGTTCGAGGTGAGTAATGATTGTAAATGATATTTTGAGGGTTTGAAACCCCGGATTGCACATCGTAATGCTATGTCAAGGTGACTTGCACGCCGGATAGCGAGCGTGGGATAGAGCACTATTGGGGATTGTAACTTAGTCCATCTCGATTGATCATTTTACCGCGTATTTGGCTGAAATTTATTTGTTATCATCATGATTTGGGCTGATTCCCATATTTGGGCTTTGTGCCAACTATTTGAACCCTTCGGGGATGTTTATCACTATTTCCTCACCATTTTGAATTATTACTTGAACTCAGTCCTGTTGGTATCTACTATTTTACAAACTCAGCCACTTTTACTCAGATTTGAAACTTAAATAATATTTCTAAATGATGTTTTGGGCTGAGAACTATTGTTTTACTAATGCCCGAGGGGCTTGTGATGATTTTCGAATTGTGTGAGGCCGAGGGCTGTTGCGATCAAAACACTCACGCAAGTGTACGCGATCGACAAGTAATATAGTAGTAAGTAAAGTATCGTTCCCACGAGGAATTGTGATCAACTTCTCGACTGATGTAGACTCAAACAATTATCAATTCAAGCTAAATTATCACAAAATATATA